>VDFB02298982.1:0-24852 GCA_007258455.2 Sequoia sempervirens | reverse complement strand
AGACTTTGAGAAAACTAAAGTTGAGTTTTATTATTTTTCTTTATGAAGATTGTATTAAATTTTTTAATAAAATTATAGTTAATGAATGTATAATTTATATTTTTTATAAAATATTTTTTCTGCTTTAATTTATAATTTATATAAAAAAAACTAATATATAATTTAAAAAAAAGAAATCAGAAAATAATGAATTATTTATTTTAGAAAATGTTTTATAATTTAAATTGAATCTATATTTATTAAATTAAAAATCTAAAAAATTTATTTGATTTATAAGTTTATAAAAAAATAATTTTATTAATATTTATTTTTTATAATTTATACTTTAACACGTATGTTCATATTTAATATTATATTTTACATTATAAAATTATTATATATTCCACAATTATCTCTATATGCTACAATTGATTTTATATTTTAACTTAAATCCTATTTTATACATATCATAAATTAATCTAATATCGTAAATCTTCAAATATTTATAAATCCATACTATATCATGGTATAACATTCATAATTTCATACAAAGAAATAAGTAGTTAAAATAAATTTCAAAATTAAAATAGAATAAATTAAATGCAAAGTTAAAATATATCAAACTTTGAAAATAATAATTAAAAATAAATAATAATAAATATTTAAATAAAAATTGTAATTTAATACAATTGAAATATTAATTAAATATGTTGATATTGGCATGGTGTGATGGCTATCGGTGGCATTGTTGTTCTAAGCCACCAAGTTTCAAACTCCTGCTAGTGGTATTGTTGAATGTTGGATGTAGTCACCATCATAGCGGACTGCTCTCATATTCTCCCAACCTTGTATAAATATATGGCTGATCATGTATTCTGTAGTTGATTGGTGATTGATTAATAGAATTATTCCCTGCTTGAGAGTGGACGTAGGCTATTGCCGAACCACTATAAATCTATGTCTCATATTTTGTTCTTTGTTTTTTTGTTTCATTCTCTTTCTCTGCTTATTTAATATTTACAATTGGTATCAGAGCCATGGTGCTCGATCTCTTGACATGAGAGGTTTGAGTTTGAGTGGGAGCAATGCCACTTGATGAAGGAAGTCGTAGGAAATCACAAGGGAGGTCAAAATCCAGTGGGAGAGATGTTGGTTGCTGGTATTGTGGCAAGCAAGGCCACATCAAGAAGAATTGTTGGTTTTTGAAGAAGGCTGAAAATCAACCAAAAGAAGGTGAAGCGAATTTGGTACGTGAAGAGGATGCCGGTGCAACAATTGGTGTTCTTGTTTCAGCCTGGGAAGAAACAACACCAAATGTTTGGGTGCTCAGTTCGGGAGCGTCATTTCATGCCACTCCATGCAAGGATTACTTCAAAAATTTGCAAAGCGGTGACTTTGGTAATGTTCTTCTTGGCAATGATGAATCTTGTGATGTTCTTGGAAAAGGGGATGTTTTGTTAAAATTTAAAAATGGAAATAGTTGGCTGTTGTGAGATGTTAGTTATGTCCCTCAGCTCAAACAAAATTTGATTTCAGATGGACAATTGTTTTCACAAGGATGTAAAGTCAAGTTTCATTTGAATAGTTGGAAAGTCACAAAAGGAGCTTTGATAATTGCTCGGGGAAACAAAGTAGGTACCTTGTATGCCGTAGAGAGTCTTGCTAACCTATTGGAATTTGATCAAGCATTTGTGAAAGATAGTGCAAGAGTTTTTCCAGAAAATATAGAAATTAGAAACACAGTGGTATGGGCTAATGATTTTAGAAGGCATAAAGATAAGGAGATCATCAACGCCTTTGAGGATGTTGTTATTCCTCCCTCTGTTGCAAAGGTTGTCCATGAAGCCAAGTCCATGACCCACTCTAATGTCTACACGCGAGGCGTTGATGTCACCAACACATTTCTTGTTCCGCAATCTCATGTTCAAGAGGAAAGTTGTAGTTCAATCAGTAGAAGAGGAGGAGTCTCGATGATGATTCGATTGAAGAAGCACACGAAGAAGAGAGGACATTTGAGTGCTAGGAACGGGCATATTGGCAAGCACAAGAAGCATCCTAGAGGCAGACAAGAAATTTTAGAGCTTTACTTGCAAAATACACTTCTTTCCGATGATGTGGAAGTGAAGGCCATTGCTCGAGGCGTGATTTACAGAGACAAAAAACTGCAAAGGCATGCGGCTTACTTAAGAAATAGAAGAAATTCAAGAAGATTACAGAAGAACGATGAGAAGTTGGATGGACCAACGGAGGTATCCTCACACGCGGAGCATCTTGTTAGGCTTCCTTTGATAGATAATGAACTATCAAACCTTGTGAAGGGTAGAGTGTCTAATTTGGATGCCTGCCTTGAGAAGACTATATCGCCAAAGAATTTGGTGAAACACCCTGTGAACGGATGGTTGCAGGAAGTCGGAGATATTTTCCTTGACACCGATGACATAGTTGATCCATGTGCTATTGTACCTGCCACTCTATCATGTCTAGGCAGCAACTGGATATTGCACCGCTTTGCAATTGAGAGGAGGATCAAGGACTTGAAACAGAGAATAATGTCTATGATCCAACAAGGTGGTCAGCTGAGCGATTCTTGGAGTAATAGGGGAACAAAAATTTCTAGAAGAAGAACATCAGGTAAATTGGACAGTGCAAAAAGGCCCAAACGCTCTTATGAGGAAAGAAACGGCAGAGATAGCAACCAAGACGGTCGTCCTTTCAAACGGTGAAAAAGGGAAGGTGGGGTTCGCAGGAAACTGAAACGTCTCATCATGGCAACAGCTGAGGATGGTGGAGATATTATGCATCAAGCAAAGGGTATTGTGTTGCCTCCTGGGAATGTTTTTGGCACCACTCTTCATACGCTTCTGGTTACAGAACATATTGACCTTCCTTCACACGTTAAGGATGATCTAAATAGTGTCCCTCTATCCACCGTGAAGAAACGAGAGAAGGAACGACAGAGGCAATATGAGAGAGAAAGGGAGACGGACAAAAGGCGTAAGTGGTAAGCCAAGGAAGGAAATAGTGGAGAAGCGTGATTTTATTCCTCCCGAGAGGGATGTCATGTATAAGAATTACAGGAGGTTTTACTTGGCTAAGGCTTGGCCATTTTGTAATTATACTGTTGTGGGTGCTGGGGAATGGCACTCTGGGAAGAATGTCCAGCGAAAGAAGCAGAAGCACGCTGAATTTGAGCTCGATACTCTTAAAAACTTGTTGGGAGCTATGCCTGTTGTAGGGGAGACAGTGAATGATTCGCTGCACTAGGTGTATGAGGGCGAGTGGGCTAGCACTCACAACAACAATCTGCTTGGGAAATTCAAGCTCTCTGGCTCCCACCGACAACCAAGGGAGTCCCACAGATCAATGTGTGCCTCAAGGTGAGATGCCAGCCGGAATTTTAGCCGTAGAGGAAAGATCATCAGGTAATAATAAGTCGTCGGTTAAGGAAAGGGATGAGAAAATAAGAAATATGGCAAAGTTTTCCGAGTGATACCATCAAGGTGAAGTCCCAATTGTCAATGTGGTTTGAGAGTGAGCTAATATGAGAGAAATTTTGATAAAGGAGTACCTTGTGTCCTATTTTTGGTGGAGTTGCTATATAGCGAGAAGCAGTGGCTTGGGGATGCAAGAAGCGTAAAGTCCATAATCATTGACAGAGATGGATGGTATGATAGCCATGAAAATAGTTTTCTTTTTTGGTGCTACAAAAAAGCTTGAGATCATCGATCATGCATTGTTAACTGTGAATGATGATGCATTTTGGGAAGGAGTGACTCCTGTACAATTTGGAGGTGAGTTTTCACCTGGAAAAGTTGTAGGCAAAGATGTCTTCGCTTCTGATCAGATTTGGAGACGATTAATCCGGAGTGTTCGTGAACAAAGTCTGGCAAAACTAAAATCTTCAATGGGATTCATTATGATGTGAGTTTCGAAGTGAAATGCAGGGGATGACAGTGCATGGTTGTGTCGGTTGGACTTCACGGGGGAGATTGTTGGGAGGTGAAGCCCAACGGTCATATGACCGTTCATATTCTCCCAGCCTTGTATAAATATATGGCTGATCATGTATTCTGTAGTTGATTGGTGATTGATTAATAGAATTATTCCCTGCTTGAGAGTGGACGTAGGCTATTGCCAAACCACTATAAATCTATGTCTCATATTTTGTTCTTTGTTTTTCTATTTCATTCTCTTTCTTTGCTTATTTAATATTTACATTGAATGGTTGTATCTACCATAGTCGGTCAAAAGCGCTTTTACCCTTGATTAAAATAAATAAAAATATTAATTAAATATGCACCTTAAAAATATAATTAATATAGTACAAAGAATATTAGCATTATTATTCTATACAAATTTTAATTATATTATATTATATATTTTTTACATTGAACTCTATATATTATATTGAAAAAATAATCATTTTATTAGTTCTAAAATAGATTTATATAATTATGTAAATAGTTTGATATTTGATAATTATATAGTCAAACTCATCTAATAAATTATTTATCAAAATGAATCTATAATTTTAATTAAATATATATTTATTACACTAAAACCTATACAATATTAAATCATATTATATTTAATGTTATCAATTTTATAAAACTATGATTTAATATTGTATATTATTATAAATTTATAAATTTTAGAGATTTTTTTTATAATTTAAATTGAATCTATGTTTATTAAATTAAAAATCTAAAAATTTATTAAATTTATTAAGTTTATAAAAATATAATTTTATTAATATTTATTTTATATTGTAAACTTAATTTTTTAAAGTTCTATTCATCCAAACATAATTAAAAAAATAGTAAAAAAGCTATACATCCTTGAAAAGATCCACTTCGAGAGAATATCAACTGGCTATTGAGGAAAATTACAATACAATAAATAAATAATTCAATTTTAACAGTAAACTAATACAAAAGTCCAATTTTAACAATAAATAATTCAGTTTCCAAAGAATCAACTCCGTGAAAATATGATAATAAAATTAACTTATTAGGAATAAAATTATGAACCTTCTGAACAATGCAATCGACATTTTCCTTCTGTTTAATTTCAATAGTCATGGCTAGTAAATTATGATGTTGATTCCCCATATCTTGCCACATGAAATTTGAAATAGAACTTAGCAATTTTTGTATTTATCAAGCTAGAAAATTGAACTAAAAAAGAATTCAATTACATACAATTATACAACTCGAGAATTAAAAAAAGGGGTAAGTTAAGTGATCTAGAAAGGTAATTGGCACATACGATTGTCAAAGAAGAAACACAATAAGGAGTTTTTCATTGATGTACAAATTCAATCTTACCTGCCAACTATTTCATCCCATTCAAGAGCAGTGAAACTAATAACAAGTTGAAGAACCTGGAAATCTTTTTTGAAGGGACTAAACAATGCACCATGAAGAAAAATAATAATTTTAGCAGTTGTAAAATGTCATAGATAATTACCTCCAATAGAGAGAATGTCTGCATTGTTGATGAGAACATTTAAAGTACCTTGTTGAGCATTCCATGGTGATGCAAAGTTCCTAACAAAATTAAGGGAAAGGAGATCCAACTCCATGACCTGTACAAAGGCAGATACTCAATAATATCATTAAGTCAGATAAGATGTCAATTTATGTGAGATTTTGATAGTAGTAAATACAAAATGAAGTAAAAGGTAAGAAATTGCAATGAGAGGAAGAAATAGAACTTAAAAAACACCAGTAAATTGTAGATAATTGATAGAAAATGAAATTAAAATATATTTCTCAAATAGGATGAGAGAAAGAAATCCATGTTGATAAAAATGCCAACAAAGAATCCACCAAGTCAAAATTAATGAACACCTACAATCAAGTGAGAATGGGGAACATCATATGTGCAAAGAAAACATGAATAGAAATTGATGACCTTCAAATAATATCATAAGAGAAGGTAGAAATGTTCTTTGGATACCAGTGACTAATGTTGATGAGTAGGAAACAAATGTTATACAATATGATGTCAATTAAAATGTAAGGTTGCAATATATTCTTCAAAAATGTTATAATAGAAGCCTACGTTGATTAAATTTCCCATGTATTCCAACTTTCAACTTTAAAAGTAAAAAGATTCTGGTGGAGAATTAGATACATGCAAGAAAATCAAGTACTTCAGCACAAAATAAACATACATACAATACCTAGCTAGTTGCAAATCTACTAGACAACATAATGTACTATAATGGGCTATAGCATGAGTAGCACTAATGAATTTCCTTAGAAACTGGAGGTTTAGAGAAAATACAAATTGCTAAAGGAAGATGAAAAAAATCAAAACACGATAAATCATTCATAACCTGATTTGAACACAAATATCTAAGGATTCAAGCAACATCATATTCTGAACCTTGAAACATTTCAGCCGTGGGTGATCAGATAAAATAGCATAAGATAAAATTGTAATTGAGAATGAGGAATTGAATTGACTTCTATCCTTGGAATTGATTTATCCTCAAGCAAGTGGAATTATGTATTCGTTAACTTATTTATGTGTCTCGTCTAATCAAAGGGCGTAAGGGATCGTGGGAAGTAAAACATTTGTTTTCTATTCTTCTCTTATAAAGGAAATTAGTTGAACCTTTAGGCTAACTTAGGAAATCAACTTACTATATACAACTTGAACAAAAATATACTGGGTATGCACAAGTCATATTCATGATCATTAATAAATGAAACTACATCTGGAGGAGGTGATCAACCAATGCATGAAAAATCCCACACCGAAGGAGAGGTTTGAGCCCACAAAGTGGAGAACAAAAAGCCCTAGAAGGAACCCAACAAGGCTGAAATCATACAATAAAAGCATCATTGTGTGAGTAAAGATATTTCAATCAAACATCTTTTAACAAAAATACAAGACCCTGATGTATATGGGAATGTGTTGGCTTTGTAAATGAGATAGTTCATATGATTTTTACAGATGTTTCTCAACTTTATAGGTTAAAAGCAATATCCAGGTGCTTGTTGATCATTATCTGACCACTTTACTAATAGGTCATAAAAGAGCTTGAACTAAAAGGGGAAAATTCATCAAGCATGCTCTTAGCTTTCCTCACCTGTCACAATCAAATCATGATGAATAGAAGCATAGGCTTGTCCAAAGCAAACCCTCAATCATTCAATGAGAAGAAAACTCACATGCCAAGAAAAATTGATATATTGTTTTTTCCCAAAGGTTGTATATTATATTTTCTCTAAAATTAAAATCACCTAGCGTAAAAAGCTATCCTGCATAAGGGGTGAGGTAGAGATCCAAAAAATCAAACCTCACTTAAGAACTATTGTTGCGATAATGTTGTAGTGATAGAAGACGTGAAAAATGTAAGTTGCACACGAAATTGGGAGCCCCAATCGAAAGCCCACAAAAGAGAATCGGAGCTCGTTAACTCCAAAGTCGGGTAGACTTTTCCCTGGAAGATTCACCATTCTTATTTAAATAAAATACATCTCGGTGCTAATTGCATTAGTGGTTTACAATTCCTGAGAGGAACGAATTTTAGCTGAAATCATATATTTTTAGAAAATATAATGATTTAAGCCTTAAAAAGTTCCATTTTAAGGATTCCAATTGAAGATGGTTTGATCAAATCACCTTAGATAAAACCCCCTTGGATAGAACCTTGCTAGTTTTAAATCACATCCTAGTAAATACGCTCCTCCTTTACACCTATCAAATGAGATAAAAAATCACTTTTGATTTAGTTTTTAAATAAATGAATTCATTTAAATTTATTTCAAATGATTATATTCCTAATAAGCTATCCAATGAATATAATTTTAATATTTTTGGTTTTGTTATATTTGTTTTTAAGTTTTATTAAACATTGGTTTTTCATCAAAAATGAATGTTTTTGTTCTTCATATGTGGAAAAATAGCAGATTATCAAAAAAAAAATTGAAAAATATGACTACACTAGATATTGAAGTCCTTGAGACAACAAAAATAAATAAATTTAATTTTGACATATATAAAAAAAAGTTATGCGTTATATGGTTGTGTTGTGTCTGAATTGTAATTAGTTTGACTTTGAAACTTGATTAAGGAAAAAATATTAACAAAATTAGCTAACCAAGTGGAAGCACTGATATCAGGAGTTAAAATCTAAATTTGAAAGAGACCATAATTTTTATCTTCCTTGTTAAAAAAAAAAGGCGTTATACGGTGTATGCCACTTTTAAAATGTTCTAAAAAAATCACCGTGGAGATGGAAAGTTAGAAGTGTACTCATTCCAAAAATTTTGAAAAAAATATTTTAGAATCTACAGAAAAAATTTGATGAGACTCTAGTTTGCACCATCTCAAATTCTCACAAATTTAGCCGCTTATAGGTGCCCAATGAAGATTTAGTTGGAAAATAATAATTTCAGTGGTCCAATGGCCAAAAATTGTAAACTACCTTGCTATTATGGATCACCATCTAAGCTTACTGTATTTGTAAATTTTTGAAGATTAATAGCAAATTTTACACATTTTTATTAATAAATATTTTTGCATATTATATGCATTTCCTATTCCATAAACTTAGATGATTCACCATGTATATTACACTTATCCCACTGAAATTTTACCCTAAACCTTTCATTGATTTTGACTCACATAGATTACATCACCGACTTCCACTGAGATGAACATCCTATTGTATATTAAACTAAAATTGAAGTTTATGTTGAAGGTGGATGTCATAATACTTCATGTAATATTTCATCTATTTTGATATTAGTTAAAATCACATAAGCACTTGAGTTAAGAAACTATTACTGAAGTTTGATTTTAGAACACCGTACATAAAACCACAAGCTACTATGGATTTAACATAAGCATCTGCAATATATAACCAACTATGTCACAACATACTATAACATAAATATGTTCTATTGAGTCATTAGTAAATGGAAATTCTGCCAAGATACTATGCAAATGATTTGATTGACTAATTTCCACTTATTTCAGTAAATTCCTTAAATCCTTTGAGAAGAAAATTATATACACTTTGCTAAATCCTGCATAAAATACCTTTTCTTGACATCGAATTCATTGCTAAGTGACCCTTAACTTAATCGCCAGCTTGCAGTGCATTTCCTCTTAATAATAGGTGTAATCACTTGGATCTCCAACTTCTAGTGCATTTTAACAAACTACTCAACAATTGAGCTTGGAATTTAGGAATACTATATGCATGGATTGGCATTTGAACCAAGAATCTCACTAGCTCAAAATTAAAATCTTAAAGACCAAGGAGACCAGAGACCAGAGAATATTAATCTATTTCAAAAAAATCATTTTAAAGAATTTCACCATCCACTTATATTACAATCAAGTTTAGTATATTGCTAGAATGATGAGACAAAGTTAAAACTGAAAGTTAGGTCAGAATAGCCTATAGAACAAAGCACAATAAAATTGAAATTTATGCCTTCACCACCAATTATTAAAAACTCAACATATTGGCTCTCTATGCAAGTCAATTCATCCAATCTTTAGTTTGTCATAACCATAGAGAATCATATAAATTTAGCTTTCTTCCATGTTCTAACAATGTTGGAAGCTAATATAATTGAATATCAACAAACATTGGCTGATCATGCCAAATTGAAGAATAACAAAAATCCTACTAAATGAAGTTCAAATGAAAATAGATTTATTGGTTAATAAAACAAAATCGAAATGCAAAAATTTGAAACCATGAAGCCAAAACACCGAAATATTAACAAAAGTCCAAGGAACCAGGATAGAAGGGTTACTTTGTAATTGTGATTCCGGAATTCCCTTCCCATTCCTATTTAAAAACTTGGGAAAATTGCTTACAGCAAAGCTCTTCACAACCTTGGGGAAAGAAATGGATTTGAAATGGATTTTGAAACTGTCCAAGCTGAAATGTAAACCGTTGTAGTTTTTTTTAGCACGTTTAATAGAGGAAAGTAGACAGCGGTTATCTAGCCCCGAGAATGCACCCACCATGGATCCTCATGCATATGCATAACTGTTGTTTTTTACTCTATGATTAAGTTTTAACCTGCTATTTTTTTAAACTATAGTAGACTTGGATCAAACTGAAGTTGAGTTTTATTATTTTTCTTTATGAAGATTGTATTAAACTTTTTAATAAAATTGTAATTAATGAATGTACAATTTATATTTTTTATAAATTATTTTTTCTGCATTAATTTATAATTTATATAAAAAATATTAATATATAATTTTTATTTAAAAAAATAATTCATAAAAATATGAATTATTTATTTTAGAGATTTTTTTATAATTTAAATTGAATCTATATTTATTAAATTAAAAATCTAAAAATTTATTTGATTTATAAGTTTATAAAAATATCATTTTATTAATATTTATTTTTATAATTTATACTTAAACACATATGTTAATATTTAATATTATATTTTATGTTAAAAAATTATTATATATTCCACATTTATCTCCATTTGCTACAATTAATTTTATATTTTAAATTAAATCCTATTTTATATATATCATAAATTAATCCAATATCATAAATCTCCAAATATTTATAAATCCATACTATATCATGATATAATATTTATAATTTCATACAAAGAAATAATTAGTTAAAATAAATTTCAAAATTAAAATAGAATAAATTAAATGCGAAGTTAAAATATATCAAACTTTAAATATTAATGAAAATAATAATTAAAAATAAATAATAATAAATATTTAAATTAAAAAATTGTAATTTATTATAATTGAAATATTAATTAAATATGCACCTTAAAAATATAATTAATATATAACAAAGAATATTAGCATTATTATTCTATACAAATTTTAATTTTATTTTATTTTTTTTACATTGAACTCTATATATTATATTGAAAAATAATCATTTTATGTAATTCTAAAATAGATTTATATACTTATGTAAATAGTTTGATATTTGATAATTATAAGTCCAACTTATGTAATAAATGATTTATCAAAATGAAACTATAATTTTAATTAAATATATATTTACTACACTAAAACCTATACAATATTAAATCATATTATATTTAATTTTATCAAGTTTCTAAAACTATGCTTTAATATTGTATATTATTATAAATTTATAAATTTTAGAGATTTTTTTAATAATTTAAATTGAATCTATATTTATTAAATTAAAAATCTAAAAAATTATTTAATTTATTAAGTTTATAAAAATATAATTTTATTAATATTTATTTTATATTGTAAACTTAATTTTTTAAAGTTCTATTCATCCAAAAATAATTCAAAAAATAGTAAAAAAGCTATACATCCTTGAAAAGATTCACTTGGAGAGAATATCAACCAGCTATTTAGGAAAATTACAATTGTGAATAAATCATGTCTCTATGAAGCCTCATAGTAATACTTTCTAATCATGGAGGAAGTTAGACCATGTGTACCAAATAATGGAATCATTTTATGTTTATATAATTATTAAATATCAAACTATTTATATAATTATATAAACTATTTAGAACAAATGACATTTATTTTAGTCGTAAAACAAATAAAATATAAAGGGGAAAAATGGAGCAAGAGTATCATAATCTTAGGAAGGTGGCTACTTAGAGGCAGTGTTGTTACAAAATAATAGTGAGATCAAGGAAAACCGTGTTAGTGATGAAGCTTTAGAAGGTATATGTTGATGACATGCGCAATTGCTACACTCCCTAGTGGGTCTTTTCTGGAGGAAAATGGGTGGATAAATGCCACCCATTCTATGTGAAACAGATTGCGGCTCCTCTAGATGATTGTCCTAATGTGCGAAGAAGGCATGATATGCCTGAACCTTCAGTGAGACCCAAGCAAGTCAAGAATCGTATTGATCTGTCACAGGAAAAATGGCCATTTAGAAAGGAAAAAAACTGTTTGGAGAGGCCAGATCATAGAAGACCGAATTTTAATTGAAAGGAAAATAAGGTGTGGGATTTTTGGGGGTCTGGTGTTTCTCTGGCTCAGATGGAGGCCAAAATCCCTAGACATAAAGATACAGATGTAGTTGTGGAAATAGAAGTAAATGAGGAAATTAAATCGGACATGCAAATTTTGAGAGACTTTGCCTTCATATGCTGATTTATTGGTGGAACTCCTGATTGAGCCTCGATGGAAAATTGGATTCATTCCCACTGGGAGATGGAAGTCTTGTTAATATTCCTCTCGAAAGGATTCTTTGTGGTGGTATTTGCAAACAAAGAGATGAAAAAGCGTGTTATGAAAGGCGATCTTTGGAACATGGACAGTAAGCCATTGCATATGCAACCATGGTGCCCTAATTTTGATCCAATGAAAATGCAACCCTATGACAAGCTAGTTTGGGTAAGGCTTTACAATCTGCCAATGGAGTACTGGACTGGTGATTTTCTAGAAAAAATTGGTAGATCCTTGGGAGTGATGATGAAAATAGATATGGATATCCTTGAAGGAAATCTATACAAATACGCTAGGCTGAAAATTGTGGCGATTGACATCATTCCTTAGAGGATATGCCTGTTGGTCAATGGGAATCATTGGTTTCAGGGACTGGAGGTTGAAGAGACCAAGTTGTTCTATACCAAGTGCAGCAAGCGTGATCATTCGACTTCAAATTGCAAGGATGGAATGGGTGATGCCTGGAAAATGAAGCAAAAGATGTGTGTCCCTTCCCCAACTCCTAGGATATTTCAAGCAGTCACAACAAAATTGAATTCCCCCATAGGTGTAGGCCTGAATAAAGGGGTGGATTTATCAGAATTGGATACAAATCCTAAAAAGGCGCAAGATGGTGTCTGCTCGGCCTACACTAAACCTGCGTCCTCACCCCAGGTACAGAGCGGTGATATGAAAGGGAATGATGGAGCTGAGGTTGCTTCCTTGGCTAGCGAAGATCTTGACTCAAACACAGATCCAAAAGATGTGTTGGACATAGTTGAGGAGAGAAAAATTTACCAATCTACTGTTAAACACCTGGGTCTGGGAAAAGTTGGTCATTTTGGCAATACACGCAGAAGGAAGTCCTTCAAATAGTTACAAGAAGAAGAAGCTGCTGCTAAGAAGTATACTTGCATCACCAAGTTCTTGAGTACCAAGGGAGGAAGCCCCTCCCTTGGGAAACAATGAAGATTACAACGTGGAATGTCAAGGGCCTAAGGGCCCCTGAAAAATGATACCTAATTAGGCGTCATCTCTAGAAGTGTGCAAGCAATATTATTTTTCTACAGGAAACAAAATTAGGTGGTGAGGATGGGAGTAAGTTTTTGAAATGTTGTCAGTTTTGGAATGGGTATTTTCAAGATTCGTGTGGTACTGCTGGGGGTTTGGGAATCATGTGGAAGGAGGATGAGATGTCGGTGGATATCATATGCTCAACATCAAATTGGATGGCAGCTAAGGCATACGATCTTAGCTTGAATTGTCAATTTCTGATCATCAATATTTACGGGCCAATAAAAAATGAGGACAAGGCCTCTCTTTGAAACTCAGTGCTAAGTTTTGCACAACCTTATTTAGTGGATAGATTGATCATAGGTGGCGAATTCAATGCCATCTTGGGGATGTCCGAGAAAAGCAGTGGTATTAGAGGCGTTTCCCAAACAACTATGGATTTTAGAAGCTTTGTGAAGGATGCAGGTTTAGTTGATTGTCCTACTGATAATGGGATATTTACGTGGACTAATAGGTGGAAATATTTTACCTCAACTGCTGAGAGATTGGATAGATTCCTGTTGTCACCACCTTGGTTTAATTCGGGGCTTCAGGTATTGGTGAGGATTGAGCCAAATTATATTTCTGATCATTTCCCGGTGGAGTTATATATAACTGAGGGGAAAGTCTCACAAAAAATTAGTTTCAAATTTCAAAATATGTGGTGGCAGGATCCTTGCCTACTTGGTCAACTAGAATGCTGGTGGAAAGAGGCCAAGGTGGGCGGTTCAATCAGTTTCAAGTTGGTAAGGAAACTTCAATTTTTGAAGCAGAAACTCAAAGTTTGGAATAAGGTTAAGTTCCTAAATATCTTCGCGGAAAAAGCTGCGATGGAATGCGAATTGGAGGTGCTGAGTGAGAGAGTCATTAGGATGGGCATGCAGAATGAGGAATATCTAAGAGAAAAAGAATTGAAGATGAAGCTGTCCAAACTTTTGAAAAGGGAGGAGATCTATTGGCACAATAAATCTAGGGAAATATGGTTAAGGGAGGGCGACTCCAATACTAGATTTTTTCACACTTCTGTTCTAGCTAGGAGAGCAACCAATAAGATCGAAGAAATTCAAGATGTTAATGGTCAGTCAGTGCATGGTGGGGAGGAGGTAGGTATGGCGGCAGTTGATTTTTCTAAACAACTTCTTGGGAATCAGACTTTGCAGATGGTTGATACTAGTATTCTTGATACTATCAGCCGAAGGGTGAGCAACGAAGGAAACACTATGCTTTGTGGGCTAGTCTCCAAAGAAGAGGTCAAAATTTCTCTATTTCAACTACATCCCAATAAGGTGTCGGGACCTGACGGGTTTACGACTAGATTCTTTTAGACGTGTTGGGGATTCATGGGGGAGGATCTCTGGGAGCTTGTGGAGGACTTCCACAAGTCCAAAAGGTTTGTCAGGGACTTGAATAATTCAGTCATAGCTCTGATTCCAAAAAATCCTGAATGTCATTCCTTTGGTGACTATAGGTCCATTTCACTCTATAACACAATTTATAAGGTGGTGGCCAAAGTACTTGCCAACAGGCTCAAGTTGGTTCTAGGAAAAGTAATTTCACATGAACAAAACGACTTTGTTGACCTGGGCGGGAGATTATTGATAGCATCATGCTTATTAGCGAGGTTGTCCATTCCTTAAAATCAAATAGGATGAAGGGGATATTAATTAAACTAGATGTGAGTAAGGCGTATGATATGGTGCGATGGGAATTCTTGTTTAATATATTTGAAAAAATGGGATTTGACAGTCACTGGTGCGACCTAATTTGGCATTGCATATCTTCTATTCGGTTCTTAGTCTCGGTCAATGGATCTCTTCACGGTTTCTTCCAGGCCACTAATGGCCTTAGAAAAGGGTACCCGATCTCACCATTCCTTTTTGTGATCATGGAAAAATCCCTTAGCTGTGCCATTAAAAAAAGAAACCAGTGCTTGGAGTGGAGGGTATCTAGGTGGCCCCGAATGTCGATCCCGTTACACATTCCCAATTTGTAGATGATACTTCCTTGCTCAGAGAGGAAAGTATTAGGGAAGCTAAATGCATTAAAGATGTGCTTAATGAGTATGAATCACAGTCTGGGAAAAAGATGAACAAGGAAAATTCATGTGTGTATTTCTTTAATACAAGGCCAACATTACATCATGCCATTGTTGTAATCTTGGGGTTCAATGTTGGGAAACTCCCAACCAAATTACTTGGTGTATAGGTTTTTGATGGTGTGTGCAAATATAGACACTAGGAGGAGGTGGTTGGAAGGTGCAGGAATAAAGCGATGGTGTGGAAAAACAATTGGCTTACTTTAGCTGGGAGGATTACTATGTCAAAGGCAGTTTTATCGGCAATACCTATCTTCACTATGTCTTGCTATGAAGCCCCGTCAAAGACTACGAATGATCTGGAAAAAATTATGAAAAAATTTCTATGGGAAGGCTCAAAGAGAGACAAGAAGATTCCTCTTATTGGCTGGGAGTCTGCATGTAAAGCGGAGGAAGATGGTGGGGCCGGTTTACGAAAAATTGGCTTGCAAAATAACGCCTTGGGTGCTAAGCTGATTTGGAAAATGTATAGGCAACCTAAGAAGTTGTGGTGCCGCATTTTACAAAACAAGTATTTGGATGACCCAGACTCGTTGAGAATCTTAATGACTACAAACATTGAAGGAGGCTCGACAGTATGTAAATACATAGCTAAATGTAGGGCCTTGATTACGAATCATATATCTTGGAAAATCGAGAATGGTAAAAAGGCTCTGTTTTGGTCTGACTCATGGGATGGACACAAATGTCTAGTAGATTTTTTTGACCTGGCGCCACATGTGGATAGGCTGCAAATGGTGTTTGGTGACAAGGTGGTTGATTACATTTGTTGGGAGGAAGACATTTTTGGTGGTCACTCAAAATGGTTGGATGTTGGTACCTTGTCATTGCCGCAAGATGTGACGGAAGGCCTAGCTCAAGAGCTAGAAAATAGAAAGATAAACCGGTGTAACAGAGAAGATACATTAATATGGTGTGGAGTGGCGTCAGGTGAATACTTGGAAAAACTGGGTTATCGCCTCCAAATTGTGCAAGGTAAGGAGAAGTCTTGGATGTCCACCCTATGCTGGAAGCAAGAGGTTTTACTTAAATCAGGTGCCTTTCTTTGGGTGGATTTACATTACCGTTGCCTGACTGGTGAAATATTGAAAAGAATAGGGATTGCTGGGCTATCTCGATGCATGATGTGCAAACAAGCTAAGGAAAATGTGGATCACTTATTTCTTGCTTGTCCAGTGGCTACATTTTGTTGGGACTGGTTGCAGGCGATGTTGCGCTTCCAAAGCCCAAGGCACTTCAAACTCGGGGATTTCTTAAGTAGCTGGCCAATAGCTAACACAAGGGGTTACTGGTACGAGATATGGATTTTGGCGCTTTCCATGGTTATTTGGCACATTTGGAAGGAAAAAAATTGACGTATCTTCAAAGAGGCTTCTCTAAGCCGCAACCAACTTATAACAAAGATCCAAGGAGCAATTGTTGAGGCTACAAATAACAGATCTCATATTGGCTCCAAGTCGAAGTACTCCAAGTGGGATGAAGAAATATAGAAGATATGGAATGATCTGAAGGTTCCTAAGTTTATGAATCCTAGGAAAAACAAGGTTAATAGGAAAGAGGTGCATTGGTTGCTTCCGGTCAAGTTAAAGTGGAAGCTTAACTTCGATGGGGCTGCTAAGGGAGATCCTGAGAGAGCTGGGGCTGGGTGCATAATAAGAGACTCAAGTGGAAAATGTGTCTTGGAAACGTTGAAGAACTTGGGTGTCTGTTCAAATAATAATGCAGAGTTGGAAGCATTGTGTTTGGGCTTACGACTATGCATCCAGAATGGCATTGATTTGGTAGAAATTGAGGGAGATTCACAACTGTGTATTCAGGCAATTATCTCAGGTCACTCACCTAATTGGAGAATTGGAAATTGGATTGGGTCAATTAAAGAGCTTTTAGGCAGACTAAATAATTTTTTCCTAGGTCATGTCTATAGGGAAGCTAATAAAGCGGTTGAATTTTTAGCAAATTGGGGAGTTTCCCAAAATGATCCAGTTTTGCTAACTCATCCATTTTGCAAAGGCGGCGGGATTGTAGGAAGTAGTGACAAAAGATCTCTTTGAGAATCGAAGGGCACTAAGTGGTTCTTAAAAGCTTCTACAGAGACTAATGGAGGGAAGCAAGAATCCTATGTTTTAGATGGTTAGTAAAGAACTTATAGATCTATTTTGGATCTAGGAAAGGATAGGGTTTCCTATACGTGTGATGGTATTCGAGTTGGTGGTCATGGTTGGAGTTTTGAGGCTTTTAATAATGGCATGCTATTGGGTGACTCAGCACTTGTTTAGCGATTTCCAAATAGATTACTGTTGTTTTAGCTGAGTTGTTCATGCTCTGGTGAGACACTTGCAGAGCAATGCCACCACCTTTTCTCCTTCCAGCGCCCAGAGGTGGGTGCTGCGTTAACAAACCTAGTCTCGGGGATCCTAAAAGTGGATAGGCATTGTTGTGATGACAAAATCTTTAAGATTGTGCTTGGGCTCTTGGTGGATGTGCTACCGTTCAGGAATGGGCCATTTGTGCATCAGCTTTACAGCATCTGTTTATGCCCGGTGGATTTAAATGCTATGAATTTCAATGTGGAGGGTCTAGTCAACTTTCTTAAAGAACGGCTGATCTGTCTACATTGACTTCATGGAAGGGCGATGAAAGAAGATGTGGCCTTCTTTTACCATCTCCACGGCATAGGGCTATAGATAATATAGCTAAAAGGTGGGAAGTTTTACGAGTGGAGTAATGAACTCCAATTTCGATGCTTTCACCAATTACCTGGCTACTAACCGGTCGTGGCTTAGTGCTGGTAGCCTAGCAAAGGTGCTGCAGTTAGGAGGATGTTTGTCTGTTATCTATAGTTATCTGCAAGGGTAGTTTGGCCAGCAACTGGCGGTCTGTTCCAGTTTTTTGTAAATGGATGGAATTGATGTAGTCTTACAATGTATTTGGGCGCTATCCCCTTTGATAGCACTTATCAATATAAATATATATATATTACAATTAAGATTTGTATAGGTAATAATGCTAATAATATTTTTTATAATATATTAATTATATTTTAAGGTGCATATTTAACTAATATTTCAATTCTAATAATTACAATTTTTTTATTTAAATATTTATTATTATTTATTTTTATTTTTTGATATATTTGAACTTTGCATTTAGTTTATTCTATTATAATTTTGAAATTTAACTATTTATTTCTTTGTATAAAATTATAAATATTATATCATGACATAATATGGATTTATAAATATTTGAAGATTTATGATGGTTGATTTATGGTATATAGAAAATAAAAATTTAATTTAAATTATAAAATTAATTGTAGCATATTTAACTAATAGCTATGATTATGTTCTAAATGGAAGTAATGGAAGAACATTAATGTAAATTTGTCTACCAATTAGATTGAATAGAATTGAATTTTGAAATATGTTTTATTATTATATAATTGGCATGTATACATTGATAATAGATAAAAAAAAATCAAATAGAAAAAATGCTTGAGCTCTCATTAGTTAAAAAGAGAATTATTAATAATTAGTTAAGATTTGGTGGTGCCTATAAGGAACTAATAATAAAACAAAATTAAACAAAGAAACATATTGTAGTGAGGTATAGCAGATTAGGGCAAAGTGCCAACTTGTCGATAGAAAATATAAATATAAAATATAATAGTAAATATAATAATAATATAAATTTTCTATAAAGTACATATACAATCAAATAATAAATATTTTTAAAATCAATTATGTTTTAATATTTTTAAAATCAATTTAATTTTAAATTTTTTATATATTTATTATTTCATTATATATTTACTTTATATAAAATTTATATTATGAATATGTTTTACTAATATATTTTATCCTTAATTTAATTATTTTATATTTATAATATTAATTTTAAACATATTACAAATAAATACTATTATATACAATATATATAAAATATTATATACAATAATGAGTATCATTATATTATGTATAATGTGATTTTTGTTATATAAATTATATATTAAATATTAATTATATATTATATTATATTATATTTGTATTTGATATTTTTAACTATATATTATATCATATTTGTATTTAACATTTAATATAAGTATATAATGGCAATAGATATAATAATAACATTTTAAATGTAAATTTACATTGTATAAAATGCTCAGCATATAATAAATTTTAAAAAAAGAAAGTTGTGTATCAAGCAAAAAGTAAAATTTAAAAAATGAATAATAATAATATAATTTGTATATATAAAATATTATATACAATAATAAGTATCATTATATTATGTATAATTTAATTTATAATATATAAATTATATATTAAACGATAATTATATATTATATTATATTTTTATTTAATATTTTTTATTATATAGTATATTATATTTTCATTTAATAATTTTTAATATAAAATATAATATAATAAGTATAATCATAATAACATTTTAAATATAAATTTATGTTATATAAAATATTGCATATAATAAATTAAAAAAAACCAAAATTCTTAGCAATATTTTCTTGAGAAGCAACTTTCTTATTTTCAAGTTGGAGATCTCTTCACATAGGAAATGTCATTAGTGTCCAATTTATCCTTTTGTTTCTTTCCTTTACACCTTGCATTATGCTCAAACTTACTACCTTTTGCAACCACTTCATCCATCCCTCTTTCCACAACCTTTGTAGTCCTCTCTTGGTTTATTTTGGATGGGCTATTCATTGAGGATTTTACTTTCTTGGTATTTAGTGTAGGAGCACCATTAAACAAAGTTTGTCAAATCAAGATGCCGAAGAGTAGACTTTAGGTTCTAGTGTGTTTTGTTTAAATAAGGTCTTGGAGACCATTTTTCAATGTATTTAATCAAGTTTGGGTCCTAATAGGTGTTTAGGGAGTCAACTAAGTTGATAAAACAAAATTGCAATTTGTTGTAAATGTTGTCAAACACAAAAAGTTGCAAAATTGCATTTTTGTGTGGAAGTTGAAGAGTCTAGTATGTTAAAAGGAAGCTATAGGCGTTAGATAGTTTGGATTTGAATGGAAAATGTATAAAAATCCTCTCCAAGGCTCGAACAAGGTTGTTGAAGTTCATTTTCAAAAACATAATTCTCATGAAATACCATGCATTTTCTGCAAATTCTCTATTTTTTTGAACTTTCCTAGTTTTGTACGACCCGTATAGTCCTTGTTATGCATTGAAATTCATTATATTTTGTAGGGGAATGTTCTAATTCTCATTTGAATCAATTATGAAGGTCTTTCACAAGGATTTGGAGGAGATCTTTGTAATTTCCTAAAATTTGCTTGTTAAAGGCCAGTGTAGGGTTTTCATTGAAGTTAAATGATGAATTAGTCAATCCACCTATTATCAGACCCTATAAATTGGTGGATTGATTTTTTTTTATTAGGATAGGTGTTATTATGGTTTAGGAGGTAGAGGAGTCAAGTTATTGAATGTGGGATGATGCCCTAGGGCTAAATAATGCATTTTTCGATGTGAAAATGGTGGGTTAAAGAAGGGTTTTATCAAATTATTGAAGGAGTAGTGTATGTAAGGGTTGATTAACCTTGTGTAGGGTATTTTTGGACTGTTCAATGTGTTGGTTGAGTCTGGTAAGTTCAAGAGTTGTGATTTTCAATAAACCCTTGGTGTTTTGCATGTAGAGTGAGGGTTTTATGGAACAGTGGTTTAGTCGTCATAAACTAGAGAACCAATTGTGAAATATGTTGTTTTGATGCACAATTAGAGACTATCCATTGATTTTGGGTGGAGACTTGGTGATTTGGAGGTACCTCCTTTGTAAAAGAGGGCTAATTGGTGGTTTTAGGACAAGGGCAGTCTATTGGTTTGGAAGATTTTCTCAAAGAAACCTTATGGAATACTTTGGAAGGTGGTGTTAGAACTTTAAGAGAGTTTCAATTGATGTTGAGTTGGCCTCTATATTTCCTTCGCTAAAAGATATCCCCAAAAGTTGGATTTAGTGGGCTACAAGCCTTAAGGGAAGTGTTTGAGACAAGTTGTGAGAATAGTGCTGCAAGGATGGTTTTCTTGATTGAGTCTGGTCATTTTGAGTTGGGTAGAGAGTCAAACCACTTTTCTTACATTAGTATTACCATCTTTATTGTACACCATATATGTAGTTCCTATCATCTTTGTAATATTTTTCAAGATCTCTAAAAGCATTATTTTTTGAATGACTTGCACTCAGATATCTCACTATTCCATTTTCACCAAGAGTGTCCCTTATATTTTCATTTCTAGCATTGAGTATGCTTACATCTCTTTCAATTTTTCTATATTTCACAATTATGTCATCTTTTTTTTCCTTATATGTAGTAGTTCTTTAAAAACATGTAAAATAGTAAAAAGGGGGAAAAAAGCAAGTAATAAGAAAATTAGTAAATGAATTGAGAGGATAAATCTAATCATCTAGAAACCATTTTTAGGAAGTTTGAACCATTGATCTAATAAATTATCTTGTGCACTTAAATATACATTTACATTATATATGTAATGCCTCGCCACGAAACCCCAAAGGACAACACAACAATTAACAATTATAGCACATTTTTTTTAAAAAAGAAAAGAAACTAACATGAGATGTATATCATACAATACTAACATATAATGTATCTAACATGTACATTGCACTAACTATGTCTTTTAGGGTATCATGACTGCATTACAAACATAATGATAAACCAACCTAAACATACATCGAAAAACAACTAATAACAAGAGTTCAATGAAATCCACTACATTAACTGAATTGAATGTATATATATATCCATAGATACAACACCATTAACGATCATATATTATGAACCAATGAACACATATACAACTACCCATATATGGGGATAAATCATTACAATGCTTACAAGTTTACATCAAAGCTTCCCTTATAACAATGGGAAGGTTACAACAATTTCATAATGTGATACAAATGAAAAGAACATAATAAACAACATAAATACTATCTCCAACTTTGATAAAGCTTTGGAATAACTATAAATGGTACAAACCCTTGCATAATGAACTTTTATTAGGAACCCAATGGAGTTCATAACACTTTCCACCCAACCATGTGCACCCTAAGGACCACCCCTCGTGCTAGGAGATGACAACAAGGACCCACAACATAAAACAATCAAGCAAACAAGGGCTTACAAGACTCCAACATACAAGGGTAAAAAACAAAGACAAAAAGAACAACCGCTTCCAGAGGTACAAGAACAAGAAGGGGAAAACATGAAAGGCATACAAGGTTGCTAAAGGGAAGAGTGTCATCACATAAGCTCAATATGGGTTACCCAATGTAGATCTTCCTAGGTTACCAACCCCCATCCTGGTTAAACCCTGGCAACCTCAACCGATCACTGGCCCCCATTCTCACTCATGCGGGATCAACATACCTTTCAAGAGGATAAGGTAGTTAATCTTTTCCATTCCATGCCTTCCCACTCATCTCAAGCCTAAATGAGCATTTGAGCCATGAGTGAAGCAAACCATTATCTTGATTAATGTGAGCACTACCGAAAACCCCCTAATTAATTTTAGGTTATCACTGATTAAAGAAACTCTTAATGAGTTACTTGTATGCCACTTTTTGTGCAAGCCCCCACTAATAGCCACTACCCCTACTAACAACAAAACACTTTCAGTCACTAACTGGGTAAGCCAACTTACACAAACTAGCAAAACCATATAAATATGCACATAAAACAAGGCATGCACCACCTCCCACAGGATCTCCATAATAAAACAATTTCCACATTGCAAGGCTAAAACCCATATGAACACAACCCAAATACATAATCAACCACTTCCCAAATGACACAATCATAAAACCAACCACTTTGAGGTAAAACAACATAAAACTCATGCAAACACCCATGGCTTGATATGGGTTACCCAATGTGGATCTTCCTAGGTTTATGGCCCCCATCCTGGGTTACCCTAGCAGCCTCACCTGATCCCCAACCCCCATACCAACTCATACAACCAATAACCATACTCCCCTCAAACCTTTGGAAGCTCAATTGACCACTATGCACAATAACTCCCTATCAAAATAATGACAATAACATGAGTTGGTATGGAAACAAGAGTGGAAACATCATCAAGGAAATCATCAACCTCATTCATTAAAACCAAATCCATAAACTATCAATTTACATGAAGTCACCTCTTTCCACAATCTACTACCTTCAATTTTCTTTATTTACTAACATCACTTATCCAATGATCAAGAGGAGTCCAATTTCAAAATGACAAATACGTGAAACCTAAACTCAATCCATTCAAAAGATCAACCATAGAATCCAACAAATAGAATACTCCCCCATCCCATCACATTATTCCAACAAGTAGACATTCGAAAATAAATTAAGAACCAATTCCTTGACACTCACTATGTATTTCGAACCTAAATACTCCCACAAAGACAATTCACTAGGGAAAAACAATACAAAAATTTACTCTTCACGGAACGACTAATTCAAAATTCAAACAAATATACATACCAAATAGCCATCAAGAATATAGTTGTAACAATTGCACGATTCCCATATTACCATTTACCATAAGCTATCAAATCATTACTTAATACAATAGTTTTAATCTTTTCTAGAACAATTTTCTTTTCCTTCCTAATTAACGCTTCCCAATTTATCTATTTACATTCTCCATTAAATCACAAAGAGAGAAATAAACTTTTTCCTAACATCATAATTTGTACACACTTATACATATATATATGTGTATATAAATATATGTATCTATTGTAAACATACTACAGAACACATTCATCAAAACACAAATATAAAAAGATATATATGCATATATGACCAAATACCACTTGTTAAATATTCAATGAGTTCTACATGAACTCGGATTACCAAAAGAAGACAACCAACCGAATCCCTAATGCAGCCTATTACCCTCGAAATAAGACACAATACCCAAAACAGAATACAACATCATACCTATCATATCCACATCGAAATACTTGGAATTAAAATGTAAAGCAGAAACCAATGGGACTACCATAATTTGAAGTTTCTAATGACAGATGCATGTTGCATGACTTAGAATCCCCTATTCAAGGTAATAGACCCTTTCAAATAAAATTGACCCCTCCATTAAAATGTGCATCGAATGGAAGAAAACGCAGAAAACAGATAAAGCAAAAGTCGTTATTAACAATATCGAATGCCAAAACTTTTGAAAACAAATGTAAATCGCCTTCCAACTTTAGAACACTAGTAGCTGAAAACCAATTACAAGATATTGAATTCCAAAATTTACAAGTATAACAGCTGAAGTGAAAGCAACATAAATTCAAGTCGATATTGTGATCCTTACATATACGAACATCTAAAGGCATTAAATCATTTTCGGTAGCCAACTCGGTTTCCTCGAGGGTTAAGAAAACTATAAGCTATGAGAAAAAAAAAATGCGCATATAACTTGGGGTTTCCTCACATTCGAGAAAAAGATAAGAATAAGATCAACTAGGTAGATCGGCATACAGAATATAAAAT
>VDFB02298981.1:0-21912 GCA_007258455.2 Sequoia sempervirens | reverse complement strand
TATACCCAATATCTTCAATAACTCCACTTCATATGCATTTCCTAAATCAAACTTCCTTAGAATCTTACATAGTCCAAACTTCCTCATCTTCAACTTATTGTATGTGCCAAATGGAAATCTCTCCTTTCTCAGATATACATTCACTTCATCTCCAATAGTAAATTCCTTATGTATATGGTGCTAATCTTCTTTCTCCTTATACTTACTGCTAATTTCTTCCAAATGCTTCCGGACCTGATTGTGCAATATAGATTCATGAAGTTTGTAAAATATTTTGCTTCCACACTCCTTTTATTCTCTATATGGATGTCTCTCAATTCTGTAACTCCTCTAGGATGTACTTCGATAACAATCTGAAATGGTGTCTTCCCTGTACTTCGATTAACTGAATTATTGTATGCAAACTCTACCTATGGTAAAACTATGTCCCAATTTACTACCCCTATTTGTCAATCTGTTTGTAGGTGTGAATAAGCGTAAATTTCACTTACATTCTTGCATCCGATTTAGTGTCCACTCCCTTAGCATCTTGAATAGGCTCATTTTAACCCTTACATCAGCCTTTCTCCCTCTCAGGATGCTCCAACACCTCTTTTCAGCAACTACTCTCGCATGTCAGCTTTGCATCAGACTTTGTTCCTTTCCAGTTTGCGTTGTTTTGTAGCGTGACGTGTCCGGAAACTAGCGCGCCACACGAACGTCTGTGCGTCGTACTAGCATCCTACGATGTGCCAATGCTCAAACAACCGTTTCCAAGCATGTTTTCCACTTGTCAACTAAGTTTGTCAGTGTAAATGGCTCAGGATTCTTTGTAACCGCCTGTGAAGCTTCCTTTTGCTCTTTAAAAGATGTCCTTTCACTTCATTTGTGACTCTTCCTCCATTTCTAGCTTCTTCTACTTCTAGCTTCATTCCAACATTAGCTTTTGCATTCCTCTCTTGTCATCTCACTTGCACAACTCCATATAGCTTGCCATAGGAGAACCTTCAAGTTCTCTTGGCACTACTCTTTGTAGCCCACTTGGCTCTTGCATCTATTTCCCTTGTTTCATTCTTGTGAGCATCTTGAGAGTTCATATCTCCCTATCATTTTCATACTTACTTGGTGATACAGGTTCTCCTCCTTGAGCGGGGTTTGCTTTTATCACACACTTGGTGGTGCGGGTTCCACTCCTGAGCGGGTTTTGCTTTCACCACACGTTTTGTTCATTCCACTCTTTCTCTCTATCTTCTTGGCTGTCCGTGGAGCTGGGAACACCAAAACGGGGTTTTGACTGAGGAAAACCCCTATACAACCCCAACACTCTCTCCAGATATTGTGCACGCAAGTTTTGAAGACATTCATTTGGTGGAGGCTTCATCGCTCACGTGGTTGTAAGTATTTCCGTCCTTTCTACTCCATATATTTATCATTTATTCTTTACTTTATGTCAGTTCTACTTCATTTTATTATAGTTCTATTTTCATTATGTGACTTTATCACATGCTGTAATTTCTCAATAATCGGAGTAGAAATAGTCATTTAGGCATTTTTTGAGATAAACTCACTTTCTGGTCCATACGAGATGCCAACGTGTCGTGTTGACGTCCGTATTCTCCATTGATGTCCTTTGGCTAAGAGCTTGTCAGTTTGTCCAAAAAATCTCTATGACTTGCTCTTTTGGATTCTGAAACTCTTGCCACCATTCCTGAGGTAGATTAGGGCAGTTCACCCTGTGAGACTCTCTGAATGAAGAGAACTCGTGAGTAGCGAATCCCCCTCTTCTACAAGGTGATATGCTGAATTGAACCCTAGGCATGAATGCTTGGAAAAAGGCATGAACACCGATAGCAACCTCAACATTGCGGGTCATGCCTATGAGCACATTAGATCAACAAAGGTATAGTGCCTACAATCACAATGGCCCAACAAAGAGTTGAAACCTAGTGGCCACAACAATAACACCACCACTTAACCATCACACAATGGGATGAACCTTTATGCATGTGGTGCAATTATATAAATAAAGCCCAACATCATGGCTCACCGTTGAAGTATAAAAATAGTCCCATGAACCTATTATTTAAATAGGTTTATGTCCCATAAACCTATATGTACCAAGGGATAAGGACGGCCCAACGTGAACTTTCATAACTAAATTATGCAAAGATCATGCTTGAAAACTTTCAAGTTTAATTATTCAATTCAAAAAGTGCTCCTAGTTAATCTATTGATAAACCTAAAACATGATTGCTAAGAAAAATTGTAGTGAGAAAAGGTTGTTTTCTTCATGCATGTAGAAAGTCGCCTTTCAGGATGAGTGCCAAGTGTGGGTAACAAGGAGCGTAGACTCTGCTTTTCCAGATCTACAATTTTATTATTGTATAAGACATTATGCTTGGCCAAGCTTTGTAGACCATTATGATAAATGGACTAACTTATATTATTGCTCTCTACCATTCCCTAACATCATTCATTACATGTTCTATATATATAGAAATGCATGTAGATATGTTAGGCACACACCAAATTCTATCATGCTTTCGATTTATTTTTGATAAGTATTTGGTGTAGGGTTGGTTGTTCTTCATGTCAGGAAGAAATTTTTGGGGGAAGCGTAGCTTCATGGTTGGGTAGAAAAATTGCTTGGATCATGTTCTCATCCTTTAGTTGTAGGGAAAATGTTGGAGTGGAATATCTAGGATTCTAACTTATGTTTATATGTACATTGTTGTATTCATGATGTTTAACCATTATGACATCCTGGTGAATATAGCCTATTCAAACTATGTATCATTGTAACCCATGCATTATGAAATTGGGAATGCATGCAACTTTATATGATGACATGTTATGCTATGATGATGTTCAACTTCAACTATTTTGAAATTATGACATGTTCTTGTCAATTTGAATTATTCAATGTTATTTGAGTTGAGCATGTTACACAAAATTATTTTTACAACTTCTAAAAAATATTTCACAAAATAATATCTTTTTCAAGATTAACTGACAGAATAAAATATAGTAATTTAATGAAGTGAATAGTTCTGATATATATATGGCATGTTATGGAAAGAGATTACAATTTCCTCTATGTAGGAAATGTATTGTACAACATTTTAAATATGTGTTCAAATGCTTTTATAAGAATATTTATTCTTTTGTAATGTCTATAATTCATTTGAACTAAGCCTAGTGTTCTTTATTATTATTTTAATGATCTTTTAACCTCAAATCTAACATTTCATGTAAAAATGTCATGCCAAAAAACTATTTTATTATCAAAATATTCAATGAACAAAAATTATGGTAAATTTATATTCTTATTCAATTTCGGTGGTGTAATTATTTTTGCCAATTTTGAATTTAAAATGAAGGATGAATGGATGTGTGTGTAACTTTGTTATTCTTTCTTTTAAGTTTCTTTGCAATTATGACATTTGTTATCTAAAAATTAAAAATTAAAAATATAATTGATGTAATAAGTTATATTAATGTTGATATGTTGATTATATAATTAACATACACTAAACCAAATTTATTTTGTTTTAGGGTCTATATTAAGAAATCAATGGACCTTGTAAGTCACCTTCTAGTATTTCATTATGGGGATCAATTTGGACAATAAAAATTTCTATATATTTAGAATTTTAGAAGAAATTATGTTAACATAAAGTGAGATTATTTATTAAACTAAATTTTAAAAAAATTGACATTCATAATCAAATTATAAAGAATAATGAGATTCAGTATGCAAGCATTTCAGATTATCCACATCTAACCATGTCAAACTTGATCTTATCCTAAACATTAAATATATAAATTATTTAATAAATTCATTTACTCATTATCCTATAGTTCACTTTTGCATCTAACCTGATATTAACTTAGAGTTACATCCAAGTTTTCCCTATTAATAACCATTGAACTTTTTCTACCAAACTAAATTAAAAAAAAATTATCAAATGAAAGAATAAATATTTTAAATTGGTAGTAGTCAACTAATTCCCAAAATACTCCTACATCACTAAATCTATATAATATTTAATAACTTTATTATTATCCTATGCTGAATCTTTATAATTAACAATGTCAATTGATTTACATCAACATTTCTTTCTAAATATATTTGGTTACTAAATATATTAACCTTCCATAAACCAAATTTTGTGTATAATTCACATTAAAAATAGATAAATTTTTTTTTTGCCTAACATACATCTTCGAAATTGGTTTTTCTTCCGTGAAAGGGCAGAAAGGGTGAATGGAAGAGATGTTTTCCTCCTTTTTATCATTTTGTCTATCAAATGTGACCATTTATGAAAGAAACTAGCAATCATTCTTGCTTTGAATCCATAAATATGAGCCTTCTCTAATGCATAGAATACCAAATATAATTTATTGAGTAAAAACATTGTGAAATTAAAAAATCTTGAAAAATTGATTTGTATTGCTTCTCCGATCTCGACAGTAAGGATTTTTTGCATCAACGCTTTCAATCACACCGCGGATCCATCATTTTCCTCTAGCTCTTCATCCTGATGATGGATCACGGAGTGTGATTCAAAATGTTGATGCAAAAAAATCCTTACACAATTGAATCCAGAAGCAATACAAATCTATGATATGGATTGTGGAAACCTACTATCTTTAATCCTTGAAAATTGTTTCAAAGCAAAAAGACAGGAGTTATTATGGCTTTATAATCTTTCATCTTTCCCTTCTTAATAATTTCATTCTTCAACATATTTTAGCTTCATAAAGCTTTATGATTTAGTCTTATGTATTTAAGGATAAATGAAGAGTAAATACTGTGTTGCAAAATCTAATTTTAAAAGTTATCTATTGCATAACAACTATTATATTTGGTTCTGGGTGGTTAGCAGTTCTTTGTAGAACCAAATTGGCTGTTTGCCTTATTACCACAGGGAAGCTTCCAGTCTTGAATTCCTTGGTGATATTTATTACATATTAATTAGAAATGTGAAATGAATCAAATTTGAAACAATTTAATCTATAAATTTAAAAAACCAATTCCCTTGAGATCTCAATAAAATCTCTGGGCCGGTGCAGTTGTTACAAAATTAGTTACTTTTAGTAAACTTGATTACAAGATGTATGAGTACATGTAAAAGGGTTTAACGTGGAGATTACAAGAAGGATAGCATTTACAAGAAACATTACAAGATTGTATGATGAAGAGATACAGTCGGTCTCAGAAGTGGGTTATAAGTGTGTTGGTAGAAAATACCAATCAAGAATAAGCATAGTTGGATTGAAGGCAGAGAAGTTAAGAATAAGCATAGTTGGATTGAAGGCAGAGAGTACGAGAAGATAGATAAGTAAAAGAAGCATGTGGAGTATTTTCGATTCCATACTTGAGTTTGCTGAGATTGATGGCGTTATGAAGGATGCTTTCTGGACACTAATTTCACAGCAAGCCGAGTTTCAGAGGACAATTCATTTCTATGATCAGATCGAACATGAGCTGGGGTGGGTTGATGTTGGCATGTTCAAATGGCCAGGTAACTGGCCAAGTGCAGAAGCACGTTGGTTACACAAAGTTTTGAGAATTTTTGAATCTAACAAGCCAGCAAATGTGAATCCAGTAAAGACATATGTCGTTCGCTTCAATGGTGGACTTCCTGGAGCGGTGGTATACTATAACGGAATTCCTGCGGACGTCCATTTCGTTCAGATATATGGTAATGGGCCCTACAACATGGATTCCTTGCGGGATTTGCATCTCCGTATTCAATCTTTGTATAGTTTACAGCTTGCTACGCCTCCACCCGCCAGAAGAAGGGAGCTTCGCCTTATTCTTCTACACGGCATTGCCGCCTACCCTTCTGATGCCCGCTGGACTGCCATTTACAACTTTCTCTATAACTCCGGGATTCCTCCTCCCAATTCTTGTTCTTAAGTTTTTCTCTTCTTGTTATTAAGCGGAGCGGTCAAGCAGAAGGAAATGCTTCTTTACAGAAAGAAATGGTCTACAATCTTTAGATTCCTGAGGTATTTACTGTCAGAACAATTGTATAATCTGTCGTCGTTATCTGTGCTGATTAGCTATTTAGTATTTAAATTTCTTGAAATTAGTTATACAGTCAAACTCCCCATACATTGATTTAGGAATTATACCATGGGATGTGCTTCTCTTCTGATTTGTCTACTCTGATCAAAGGCTGTAAACTAGGCCAAAATTTTTTATCTGAATTGATTTGTGTGATCAGGAGACATTTTTCAAAAAAATATTTGCCTTCGTTGGTTATCAAATTTTTATTATCTATTACTGTAATGGCAAGTGGGTACACATTATTCATAATTATGTTCTATGCAACTTATGTTACTGAATATATTTTGTATTTTGAGGCTATTTAAATTGTAATGTTTTTATAGACATGTTTAGACAACACATTCTAAATTCAATTGTTTAGATGGTTCATCTGAAATCACACTAACTTTTCCAGTGAAACCTATCAATTAATTTGAATTCAAATGAACTGCCTAAACAAATTAAAACTTAAAATATACTTTTCTACCAAAATTAATTTAACAATTTCTCAACACTCTTTCAAAAGAATTTCAAGATTAACCTCTTATAATTCATAGAAAGATTCTTGAAAAAAGAACTGACATAATAAGCTACAGTAATTTCTGATATAAATATGACATGGTATGGAAAGAGATTGTAAAATATTTTTATGCTAAATAGTGTTTCATTTATTGCTATTACTTTAATTTTTAGTTCTCAATCACAATAAAAATATGTTGTCTCTGATTGATTAACAAATTTTTCAAAAGCTTTTACAAGAATCTTTATTCTTTTATAATGTCTATAATTGATTTGAACTACAAGGCTAGTGTTGTTTATTATTATTTTAATGATCTTTAACTTCAAATCCAACATTTCATATCAAAATGTTAAACCAGAAAATTGTTTTATTATTAAAATATTCAATGAACAAAAATATGCTAGAATTCTATTCTTATTCAGTTTTGGTGGTGTAATTGTTTCTGCCAATTTTGAATTTAAAACAAATGATGAATGGATGTATGCAAGAGTTTGTGACTTTTTTATTCTTTCTTCTATTTTTTTTTACAATTATGATATTTTCTCTTTCCATTTGGTGCCCTCACACATGTAAGACGATACGTTTCCAAATGAAATTCTAAAGTATCCTCACATATGTGTGTGAAGACTCATCCTCCTCCACTAGATTAGGTCAAGTAAATTCTAACCCTTAATACTTTATCAATCCTCCCCTCTCTCAAGTGCAGCAATATATTGATGTCACTTGGTGATCCCTCATCAAATTTAATCTCTAATGAATCTTCTACCATTAATATCCAAATCAAATCTCAACCATCTATTCTCCATCCTCTAGATATATCAGTCCAACCTTCTCTAAGCCAAAATCAATAACACTGTCCATTACAACTTAGTTATGTTGTAGCTTTGAGAATTATCTAAATTCTACCATCAACACATCAACACTAATAGCTCATCAAGAGGATCCTTGGATGCAATTGAAGACTTATCAATATTATTGGGTGTACATCCATCATCTTCTTTCTCAAACAAAGGTATGATGGAGAACAAGGTATAAGATTCATGTCATTGCATTTGTGTCATTTCTTCCCCCTTTCTTTTCTACCATATATATTTTAGCATACTCAACGGGAACCCATATTCTAAAACCTAACATCGCTTTAAATTTGTATGGGTTCTTATAGTACAATTTCTATTTTGTAACCTTAACCTACCATTCTATGCTTTTATTCATAGAAACTCACCCCTACAACATAAAATGACACCTTTAGTTTGAGCCTAGTAACTTGCTAGGTTCACTTGTAAGAGAATGTCATCCTAATATTCTACCTATCATCTTAATTAAAGTATTGGTAATCTTTTGATATGTTTAGTGGAATAGAAACCTATGTAGTGGGACCCTATATTGTCATAGGCATATTTTATTCATAATTATTTAATAAATGGTCCTATTGGAAGCACACCATCCAAAGTAATGTGTGAATCATCTCTAAAGGGTGTCATAAACTTGTTGAAGATTGAGGATGATAAGTTCATCAATGAAAAAGATTAAAACTTCACACAACACATGTAGGAAGCTCATGCAAAGTAAAAAAGTATTTGGAAGAGAACACCCTAAGATATAAATTATGAGTAGATGAGTTGCTAGGAATATTTCATCATTCTTGTAGTTTGTTAGTGTGTTAGTTATAATAATATGTGTGAAGAATTAAATTAATGTGTTTTATATTACGATTTGCTATCTAACAATGAAACAAAAGCTAGGTGCATAAACAACTTCCAAACATGGATCTAGGCAAGAGAGGGTTGAAATTTTTTTATTACAAATATTTCTTCTACTATAGTTTAGATGCACATTCAATTATTAAATTAAATTTTAGATTTAATTCATACACTATAACACACATATTTTACGTGGGAAAACCCTTTTGGGAGAAACCCACACCAAGGCACAAATTAATTGTATTATCGGTAACAAGATAATTACAATATAATATCAGAGTTTATGCTCTTGCAGATATGTTTACAATGTGATACAAATCTGGAGTGATTCTAGAAACATAATGACTTCTCATAAAATACCAAAATCAACACTACAAATGCATAATAATTTCACTTATTTATAAACCTCTATCATGGGCACGTAAGACTGCCATGTGTCATCTCCATAGTCTCTACATGCATGCAAACTAAAACAAATAACACATGCACAAGTTCTATTTGAGGAAAAAAAGCAATCTTGTCAAACATGCATTGATATACACCAACATGAAACAACATGAAAGCACATGCAATGCATCCAAATCCAATATCTTATTAAAATATTAATTATCCTTGACATGCATGAAATCCCATTAGAGAAAATCAAGACAAGCCAATTTAGAACTTCCCTTTGACTTCTAGTCAACCACTCAAGTTGTCATAGTCTTGCTTAGCATCTTTCCAAATCCTACAAAAGTGTCAACTTTCAAAATCAAGGACACGTGTCACTATGACACACCTTTGTGAGGTTTTAAAAAAATTCTCTTCCCAATTGACCACACAAGTGAAAAGTGGCACAATTTCATGCTCTCCACCAAAATTTTAGGAAGCCAACATGCAAATGGGTCCCACAATTTATTTTATCAACTTAGAAATATATCACTTGAGATTTAATTAATAAAATATGTAGAAAAAGGACTAATTTAATTAATTAAATAATATCGAGACTTTGTAAGGTTGAGACACCATAATGCCAACATTAGATTCCACTTGTCAAAGACCTTATAGAAGTCACTATATCACTACACAGGGAACAAGGTCCATGGAACATGCACACCATTTGAAATTATTTATGCACACTAGCTTTGTCAATGCATTTTCAATATTGACTAGTTAGTGTCAACCTTTTTCAACTCCACCTTTCCACATTCCACCATATCATAAACAAATTGAAACTGCACATCAATGTGCTTTGTTTTGGCATGAAAAGTAGGATTGTTTGCTAAAAAATAGCACTCTGGTTGTCAAAACAAATATTAATTTTTCCTACATCAAAACCAATATCATAACACAATCTCTTAAGCCAAACGGATTATTTTCAAGAATGAGTAGCTACCGTGTACACTTCTTCTATATTGGACAAAGTGACTATATTCACTTACTTATCCAACTTATAGCACCTCTAAACAACATGAAAACATATCCAGTAGTGAATCTTCTACTGTCAATGTCACCTTCCTAATTAGAATCCACATATCCATGAATTCTCCTTGAATATCGAGATCCAATAGGATAACCATGAAAAAATGAGGAATACTGAGAAGTGCCATACAAATATTTGAAATCTCTCTTCATCACATCCTAGTGCACCCATCTAGGATTAACCATAAACCAAATAAGGACTCCTATTTCTTGGGAAATGGCTGGCCTTGTACAAACCATAACATACATCAATCTTCAAACAACACTCGCATATGGTACCCTAGTCATGTCCTCGATCTCAGTAGGATATTTTAGACAATCCTCCATATAAATCTTCCCATTACATTTTAGGAACAACTTTAACTATCTAGATATCATGTTGAATCTCTCCAACACTGAATTTACATAATTTCTCTAGATTAACCAAAGCTTTCTATTAGCTCTATGTATTTTGATCTCCATCCCCATATGTAATATAACTTGAGAGTTGATACACCTAGTTCCTTCATCTTGAACTATGCTAACAACTAAGACTTCAAATATGAAATCATACTCTTACCATTCCCATAATAAACATATCATACACGTACAAGACTATGATGAGAATGTGACCATTGTCAATCTTGTAATAGACACAATGATTTGATTTGGATCTCATAAATCCCAACGAAAACACATAGGTGTCAAACTTTTGGTATCGCATTCTAGGAGATTGTTTCAACCCATATAGATATTTCTTCAAATTTCATACCATGTTCTCTTTAACTTTCTCAACAAAATACTCTAGTTATGAGGTATAAATTTCTTCCTTCAGATCATCATGAAGGAATGTTGCCGTCACATCCATGTATTCCACTTCTAGATCATAAGCAGTTGCAAGTCATAGTAGGAACCTAATAGATGAACATTGGCTTCACTACAAGAGAGAACATCTCACCATAATCAATTCCCTCCACCTAAGAGTACCCCTTCACAACCAGCCATGCTTTATGCTTCTCAACATTTTCATCTAGACCAATTTTTTTCTTGAACACCCACATGCAAACAACGGGTTCCCATCTTCAGGAAAAGGTACCAAATCCCATGTAGAATTCTTCTTCAATGTAGCTATCTCTTCATTCATGGCTTCCATCTAGGAATTTATAGCATCCATAGTCATAGCCTCTCTAACAGTCCTAGGCTCATCAATGTTAAAAATCAAAGCAAATATGCAATTAGAATCTAACATGGAGTATCCAAATCTTTTTAGTTGTCACCTAACGCATGTAGACCTCAATTATTGAGGTTGAGATTCTTGCTCTTATTCAGAGCTTTTAGAGTTGCTTGAGTTGTCCTCACCATTAAGTCCAACAAAAGCGTGTAGCTCGTTATAACCATATGATTTTTTTAATGTTTTGATTACGTTAAGGTTTTCATCTATAACTTCTCTTTTTAGTGCCTTTGTTTTTTAGTCAAAAACCAACATGTGCTAGTTTGGGTATAGATTTTTACTTGTTCTTTGAATTTTGAAACAATTTTTTTTTTTATAAAATAGACTTCATTCTACACGTAATGAAAAAAAATGATTTTCGATTAGTTTTCAAAAAATCTAGGGGGAGCATGCTCAAATTATAACTTTTCAGGATGTGTCCACTTTGAAAATTCATAAAATAATCTATTCTTAGTTTTTTTTATCTAAACAAACCAAGATAAACTACATGGTGTTAGCTAATTTCTCATTGTTCGGATTTTTGAAATTCTAATAAAAAAGTTAACTTTTTAGGGGTGCCACAACATACACTATGCTATTTTTTGATAAAAATAGGACCACTTTTGGTGGCCACCCTTTTTCAAACTCTTAATATTCATTATTATAAAAAATAAGTAGTTTATAAAGTATATTTAGAGCACTATAACTCTTGTTTTGGTTGTATATTTAAATTTTGAGTGTAGCTAGATCTTCATTTTCTCATGAACATCAAACTTTGCTAATTTGAGAAAAAATGTGGCATCTTAAGAGCCATTTTTTGTCACAACTTGGTGCAATACCCAATATTTTATGGAAGATTTTATTTGAAATCTATCACTATGCACACCTTTTTTTATGAAGCCTCATCTTTTCTTGGTATTTTTTTGATATCTTTAAAACTTTTCAAATAGTTGTGCATACCTTAATTAGATTAGATTGAAACCAATAATTGAAAAGAAAATAAATAAGCTTTACCCATATGGGAACCCCAATTGGCCCAAGTTTTGGGGGTAAAAATCAAGTGACTAATATTTTGAGGCTCAACCCTATTCAACCCATGAACCAAGGGCCATTCTCCATAACAAATTGGCAATCAAGATGAGAAAGGAAATCAAAATTCAGAAACCCATTTGACATGGTTTGAAAATTCCATAAGCTCCTAATATTTGGCCCCCAATTCTTTTCAGACTATTTGTATAGATCTTGCACACTTGGCCTTATTTAATTGTAAAACACCCCACTAGGGAAAGGAAGCATGTTATTTTATGTCTACCCATGTAGTTCAAAATATGAATGACATGGACCTAGCACATATGTGGAAAAGCGTGACATTATTTTGGTTCCCATTTCTAAACTCTATGTTCTATGGGCCATTTGTCCATGCAAGGTTCGTAGAGGACCTTGCATGGGATGAACCTCTATGGGACTCCATGCATTGAGGGGGGGATAACAACTTATTCCTTGGACCCCACCTAACCATCTGCTGTAAGATGCAAACATGGGCATGTGCGCTTGCTAATCTGACAGTGGGGTCCTTTGCTGGTGGTGCCTAGTACACCACTAATGCCCTCTCTGCTACCTCTGGCACATCTACCTCCATCTCCACCCTCCCCTCCTCTTTCCCTACCTGCTCCTCCCCCACTTGTTCATCCAATCTCCTCCTCCTCTGGGGCCTTGCATCCCCCTCCTCGTCCTCGAACCCCACTGCTGGCTCAATCGGCTCAACTGTGGTAATCCTCGTAGGGAATCTCCCTTGCCACCATGCTATGTACCTATCTATCATGCCCACATCATCCAGGCCTCCTCTCCATCTCCATATCACCTATACTAGCTGCTCCCACTCATATCAAGCAAAATTTGAAGGTACAGTCTGCCCCTATCCCCTCTCCTGAGTAATGTGTTAGAACCTCTCCTCCCCTACTGGGATGTCTTGTCGGGTAACTCGATCAGGCCTATGTAGCTCAATAATAAATGGATTTCTCCCAATCTAATAACCTGGCGTGAAAAAATATATCCTCTGTATAGTCTTTCCTCTAGCCTCCACAACTGAAGCTGTCGATCTATATATGGTCGCCATACGATCTAATCATCTATAAGGTCATCCAAAATTTAGTGCTAGTTTTCTGGGCTTGCTACCTGCCTGTAATGCAACATCCATCCATACTCCCCCATACCAATATGCCACTAGGAGGGAGTCATTACTCTCCCCTGCTCTCAAAATGTTTGGGCGGGTGATTCTGATGTGCTCCCATGCCCACACCTATAATAGGGTGACATGGGTAATGCTCACGGCCCCCTTGTAACACATCGTGTGCATATCTCTATACAATTGCGCCAACATGTAGGCCCCCCATGAGAACACACCATCCCTCAGCTCTACAATATGCCAAACAACCTCAATTATCTTGAGGTTGAAAAATCTCACTCCTATCAGGGAGGAGGATCCCACTAATCAAATCACACAAAAACAATGGTAGTGGAGGCACAATTCCAATGCATGCGTCTATGTCCAGCTCCTTCCCCCAGTAGAGAAGGTTTTTGGTACCAAACACAACCCGTAGGCTCCTCTCCAATGGCCGACTCACCACCCCACTCACTAGGTGGCCCCTGATCGATAGTTTCAGGATCCTCCAAACATCCTCCAAGGTTACAGTCATAACACCTCTTATTAAGTATTTTCAATCATGGACTATGCCCAATTTGAGCAATCCACATCACAAATTGGCATCAAACCACAACGGGATTGAAGGTTTGCACTTTCTAATTGGTTTAATTGCTTTGAATTTGCAGTTCATTTCTTTAGATTAAATCATTTGAAGTTTGTGTGAGTTAATTTCATTGAGTACATGGGTTTGTATGATCCTAATCTTGTGAGTTTTTAGTATTTTTAGACTCTAATTACTTCAATTATTCTTTCATTTGAACTTTCATATTTCCCTTACGATAAAATGTATTAATAATTTTTTTTAAGTTTTAAATATTTTTTTATAAAAAGGTATAAATAAAAAGAAAGATTTTTTCTTCTTTAAATTAAGTAAAGTGGTTTTTATATGCTCATGACTATAGTTATATGAATTTATTATTATTAATGTAATTTAATTATTATTTTTTTAATAATGAAATATATAACATGTATATATGTAATCTTTTTTTTATGAATAAGAATCAATATCTATTAATTAGAAATAAATATTACACATTCACAAAAAATGGGTGATAAAAAGGCACACCTCGAAGAGTCACATGGGCAATGCCCACATAACAAAATACATGAAAAAAAATGGCAATTAAATACCTCCTACTTATAGGAAAATACAACTAAATTTTCAACTTAAATTTTATTTCCTAAATGATTAAAAAAAAATAATATAAAAACATATTATTTTATTCATTCAAATTTTAATTCAATTATTAATTTTATTTAAAATCTTTCCTTAATGTTCTCTTTTAATTATTTAAATATTAATTTTGTTTTAAATCTTTGTTTTAAAATTTTAAAATAATTTGCAAGATAAATAAATAAAATTAACTAAATATTGTTTTATTTCTTTCTTTCTAATATATTTTTTTTAAATATTATTCTCCATAAATGAAAAATATTATTTAATATATTATCTAAAATAAAATTATAAATTAAAAGAAATTTATTTCAAGATAAATTTCAACCACTATTTTAAAAATAAAGATAAATATTTTATTTTTCAAAGCTAAAAAGAAAACAATTAATTTTCTGCACTAAAAATCCCTCTAATATTAATTTGCAAAAATCTTTATTTTTATCCTATTTTTATTTTGCTCTAAACTCTATTTTAATTTATAATATATATTTATTTAAAATAATCTAGATAATGGTTTTTTTTTAAATACCATCATTATTTGATAATTTATCATTTCAAATATTAATAATTATTTTTAGATACCATTAAATATTTTTTAATATTTATAATTTAAATTAAACTATCATAAAAAATCAAAAATATATTTATACTATCATAATATTTTGCCTAATTATTATTATACTAGTTCAAATATACTGAAATATATAAAAACTATAAAACTAAAGCTTGATAATATGAATTATTATTTTTATATTATAAAACTTGATATACAAATGTAAATTAGAAAATTTCATACTGAATTATTATTTTTCCTATTAACTGAACTATATATTTTTTAAATTATAAATTAATAATTATAAATTATAAACTTGATATACATAAATCAATTTATATATATATATATTTTATATTATAAAACTTGATATACATAAATCCACTTATAATCAATAAACATTATTTAATATAATATAATAGATTTATAGTATATTATACTATCATTTGATTTTTATTTATTTTATAATAAAACTAATGTAAATTAGAAAATTAACTATTATTTTGTCTATTAACTGAATTATATATTTTTTAAATTATAAATTAATAATTATAAATTATAAACTTGATGTACATAAATCCACTTATAATCAATAAATATTATTTAATACAATATAATATAATTTTTTAAATTATAAATTATAAACTTGATATACATAAATCCACTTATAATCAATAAATATTATTTAATATAATATAATATAATTTAGATTTACAGTATATTATACTATCATTTGATTTTTTATTTATTTTATAATATAAAACTTGATATACATAAATAAGAAAATATCCTAAACATGTAATTATGTCGAGAAATAATTATAAATTATTTAAATTATAAAATATAAATTAGAAAATTTTGAGTAAAAGATCATTTTAATTTAATTTGTGGATACAGTTAAAATAAGAGTTCTTGTCTTAAATATAGTTAATAGAAGTTGGACATTTGTTACTTGGCACTTTTTATAATATTGTTACTATTCACTCCATTGCTCTGTCATGACGACAATTCTAAATTGTTACCTGTACAATTTTTTACATCAACATTTTAGATCATATTCTATGATCCATTATAGAATGAATTAATTGGTTGAAGTTATTTTTTTAATAATACTTAAACAATATTTACATTTTATTTTATCTAAAATGAGATTTATATGAATATATAATAAAAATAAATAATCAATAATTAATTTAAATTTATTGTTATAGAGAATAATTAAAATAATTTAAGACAATAGTCAAATGATGTTTATTAAAAAAAAAAATTTGGTCTCAACATTTGATGGCGATGGGTTGGGCATCCCTAAGGGAAACCTTAACTTCAACCTTGTGAGGGAAAAGCCTTATGAACATAATTTGGAAGATCCTACCGAGCCACTAGAATTTCTAATGAGAGATGAAGTCTCCAAATTTTCTAGGAGTTTGGAGGATTTTGAAGAAAGTGGATATGATAGCATGGAAACAGAGGATGGTGGGGATGTTGGGATTGAGGGAGACTCGAAGGAAGAAACCACCTCGATGCCATTTGAGCAAATGAAAAACCAAACTCGGATCCAGTATAGCACTAGAGAGACTTAAAAATGGAGGCAAAGAAAGTGAGTTGACCTATTTCCTCAAGAACTTTAGATTATGAGTGGCATACTTTACATATATTTTAAAATATAGGTATGCTAGTCTTAAATATAGTTAAAATAATAGTTCAATATGAAAATTTCTAATTTACATTTGTAAAATCTTGCAAAATCCATACATAATTTGTAAAATCTCAATAATGTGCAAAATGTCCTATATAAGTAGAGCCTCTTTGTGAGGTGATACATGCTACTTATTCATGTTATTTATTATGAATAAGTATATAATATAGTTTAAATAGAACTATGTTGCAGACAAGAGCATTTTATAGAACTATTATTTGAAATTAATATATCTTAAACATGTAGTTCTGGGGAGAAATAATTATGTATCCACAAATTATACAGGCAATAAGACAAAAGAGGCTCCACTATAAATTTATTATAATATAATATAATAAATTTATATTATACTATGTGCAAAATTTATAATGTAGATAGAAATAGAGAAAATTAATAAACAATAAAAAACATAGATTTTCACGTTTTAATATATTATAAAACTTGATATTCTATTTTCATTTTAATATATTTTAATATAATAAATTTATAGTATATCTAATTATTCATTTTATTTATATTTTAATATTTTCAATTGTAGAGAATAGGATCCTACCTTTCATTCCTGCCATTTTCACTTTACAATTGTTTTTCATGGCTCACCGTTTGCATGGCTATTTGCTTTCCATAAAAGTCCGGTGACACCATTTGCATGGCTCACCGGTTTAAAAGCCATTACATTAAAGGTTTAATTAATAACAAATTTTTAAAGTAAAATAAATAACATGAATAAGTAGCATGTGTTGCCTCACAAAAGAGGCTCCACTTATATAGGCTTTTATGCTAAAAAAATGCTTTATTTTTAGACTTAGATGGAGGCTCTCATGCCCACGAAGTGCAATATTTAATACAGATTTGAATTACTTTAAATATGCTTTTATAAGAATAAAAAATATTTTAAATATATATTCAATACAATATATATTCAAATAATACATATCTATATCTATAAATATTTTAATTTGTCATTACCATATATATATATATTAATTCATATTGCATCACATATACATATTTATATACATACATATATATTGTATCTCATATATATACATATATATTATATACGTTATAATCCATTAACACAATATACTTTTAATCTATCTAACATATTTCTCATTCAATATTAGATAATTGATTTACATTGAAAAACAAAAATCATTAAACACTTTAATTTTCTTTTGGACAAGGAAAACAAAACTTGACAAGGTTAAACTTAATAGTATGTGTCTGTATAATTTGTGGATACATAATTAAAATGTTGTTGTCTGCAACATAGTTCTATTTAAACTATATTATATACTTATTCATAATAAATAACATGAATAAGTAGCATGTATTGCCTCACAAAAGAGGCTCCACTTATATAGGACATCCTCCTCTTCATGCTATTTATTGATTTTTGAAATTAAAATAATCAATAAATTAATATAGGACAATGTGAGGAATAATGTGCAAGGTGAGTCATTTATAATATAATATATAAATTACATAGTATCCTAATATAATTTACATTTGTAAAATCTCAATAATGTGCAAAATGTCAGGAATGATGAAGAAGAGGATGTCCTATATAAGTGGAGCCTCTTTTGAATAACATGAATAGGACATCCTCCTCTTCATCATTCCCGACATTTTGCACATTATTGAGATTTTACAAATGTAAATTATATTAGGATACTATGTAATTTATATATTATATTATAAATGGCTCACCTTGCACATTATTCCTCACAATGTCCTCCAATTTATTGATTATTTTAATTTCAAAAATAATTAAATAAATGGTTTAAATTTATAAAATAATTATAAAATAAATTAATTATAATTTAATTAATTTAAATAATTTAAATAATTATGAATAAGTAGCATGTATACAATAAAAACATAGATTATCCAATTATTCATTTTATTTATATTTTAATATTTTTAATTGTAAGAACATGGAACCTTTCACTCCTCCCATTTTCACTTTGCAATTATTTTTCATGGCTCACCATTGGCATGGCTATTTGCTTTCCATAAAAGTCGGGTGACACCATTTGCATGGCTCACTGGTTTAAAAGCCATTACATTAAAGGTTTACTTAATAACAGATTTTAAAAGTAAAATAAATAACATGAATAAGTAGCATGTATCACCTCACAAAAGAGGCTCCACTTATATAGGCTTTTATGCTAAAAAAATGCTTTATTTTAAAACTTCAGTGGAGACTCTCAAGCCCACCAATTGCATTATTTAATACAGATGTGAATTACTTTAAATATGCTTTTATAAGAATAAAAATATTTTAAATATATATTCAATACAATATATATTAAATAATATATATCTATATATATAAATATTTTAATTTGTCATTACCATATATATATTAATTCATATTGCATCACATATACATATTTATATACATACATATATATAATGTATCTCATATATATACATATATATTATATACGTTATAATCCATTAACACAATATACTTTTAATCTATCTAACTATTTCTCATTCAATATTAGATAATTGATTTACATTGAAAAACAAAAATCATTAAATACTTTAATTTTTTTTTTTTCGACAAGGAAAACAAAACTTGACAAGGTTAAACTTAATAGTATGTGTCTATGAATAAGTAGCATGTATTGCCTCACAAAAGAGGCTCCACTTATATAGGACATCCTCCTCTTCATTCTATTTATTGATTTTTGAAATTAAAATAATCAATAAATTAATATAGGATAATGTCAGGAATAATGTGCAAGGTGAGTTATTTATAATATAATATATAAATTACATAGTATCCTAATATAATTTACATTTGTAAAATTTCAATAATGTGCAAAATGTCAGGAATGATGAAGAAGAGGATGTCCTATATAAGTAGAGCCTCTTTTGTGAGGCGATACATGCTACTTATTCATGTTATTTATTTGTTATTAATTGAACCTTTAATGTAATTTCATATAAATATACATATATTATACTGAACTATTATTTTATTTCTTTCTAATTAAAATATAGTAAATTTATAATTTATGTTATTAACTATGTGGATACTATGTAATTTATATTTTAATTAATATAATATATTTATTTTACATATGAACTATGTGAATTAAATATATACTTTTCCATTGTGGATATATTTAATTTGTGGATACATATAAATTTTACATAATATATATATATTATTAATATATTTCTCATTCAATATATTATGTATAATTATATTATATAATATATGTAATTTGTATGGCTCACAAATTTTTAAAGTAAAATAAATAACATGAATAAGTAGCATGTATCGCCTCACAAAAGAGGCTCCACTTATATAGGACATCCTCCTCTTCATCATTCCTGACATTTTGCACATTATTGAGATTTTACAAATGTAAATTATATTAGGATACTATGTAATTTATATATTATATTATAAATGGCTCACCTTGCACATTATTCCTCACATTGTCCTCCATTAATTTATTGATTATTTTAATTTCAAAAATCATTAAATAAACGGTTTAAATTTATAAAATAATTATAAAATAAATTAATTATAATTTAATTAATTTAAATAATTGAAATAATTATGAATAAGTAGCATGTATACAATAAAAACATAGATTATTCAATTATTCATTTTATTTATATTTTAATATTTGCAATTTTAAGAACAGGCAACCTTTCATTCCTCCATTTTCACTTTGCAATTGTTTTTCATGGCTCACTGTTTGCATGGCTATTTGCTTTCCATAAAAGTCGGGTGACACCATTTGCATGGCTCACCGGTTTAAAAGCCATTACATTAAAGGTTTAATTAATAACAGATTTTTAAAGTAAAATAAATAACATGAATAAGTAGCATGTATCGCCTCACAAAAGAGGCTCCACTTATATAGGACATCCTCCTCTTCACCATTCCTGGCATTTTGCACATTATTCCTACATTGTCATTCATTAATTTATCGACATTTTAATTCCAAAAATCATCATTAAACAAAACATTAAATTTATAAAATAATTCATAAAATAAATAAATTATAATTTAATTAATTTAAATAATTGAAATAATTATGAATAAGTAGCATGTATACAATAAAAACATAGATTATCCAATTATTCATTTTATTTATATTTTAATATTTTCAATTGTAAGAACAAGGAACCTTTCATTCCTCCCATTTTCACTTTGCAATTGTTTTTCATGGCTCATGTTTGCATGGCTATTTGCTTTCCATAAAAGTTGGGTGACACCATTTGCATGGCTCACCGGTTTAAAAGCCATTACATTAAAGGTTTAATTAATAACATATTTTTAAAGTAAAATAAATAACATGAATAAGTAGCATGTATCGCCTCACAAAAGAGGCTCCACTTATATAGGACATCCTCCTCTTCATCATTCCTGATATTTTGCACATTATTGAGATTTTATAAATGTAAATTATATTAGGATACTATGTAATTTATATATTATATTATAAATGGCTCACCTTGCACATTATTCCTCACATTGTCCTCTATTAATTTATTGATTATTTTAATTTCAAAAATCATTAAATAAATGGTTTACATTTATAAAATAATTATAAAATAAATAAATTATAATTTAATTAATTTAAATAATTGAAATAATTATGAATAAGTAGCATGTATACAATAAAAACATAGATTATCCAATTATTCATTTTATTTATATTTTAATATTTTTAATTGTAAGAACAGGGAACCTTTCATTCCCCCCATTTTCACTTTGCAATTGTTTTTCATGGCTCACCGTTTGCATGGCTATTTGCTTTCCATAAAAGTCGGGTGACACCATTTGCATGGCTCACCGGTTTAAAAGCCATTACATTAAATGTTTAATTAATAACAGATTTTTAAAGTAAAATAAATAACATGAATAAGTAGCATGTATTGCCTCACAAAAGAGGCTCCACTTATATAAGCTTTTATGCTAAAAAGATGCTTTATTTTTAGACTTCCGTGGAGGCTTTCATGCCCACCAAGTGCAATATTTAATATAGATTTTAATTACTTTAAATATGCTTTTATAAGAATAAAAAATATTTTCAATATATATTCAAATAATATATATCTATATATATAAATATTTTAATTTATCATTACCATATATATATTAATTCATATTGCATCACATATACATATTTATATACATACATATATATATTGTATCTCATATATATACATATATATTATATACGTTATAATCCATTAACACAATATACTTTTAATCTATCTAACCTATTTCTCATTCAATAGATAATTGATTTACATTGAAAAACAAAAATCATTAAACACTTTAATTTTCTTTTTGACAAGGGAAACAAAACTCGACAAGGTTAAATTTTAATAGTATGT
>VDFB02298980.1:0-22191 GCA_007258455.2 Sequoia sempervirens | reverse complement strand
TTTCAGAGCATTTTCCAGTCTCCATCAGGTTTACAGGTGCACATATTCAATCTTGTAGTTTTCTATTTAGTTCTATTTGCATTTTTTATTCATCTTCTTAGGTCTTTTGCAAACAACACTATGTTTTCAAGCACTTCATATTTCTTAGGTTTTGCATAAATAATTAATCCATTTTATTAGTTTTTTGCATGTAGATAATTGCATTTAGACATATTTCCATTGTACTTACATTAGTTTGAGTGAACCACCTATATTTTTTGTGGATTCTCTCTCTCATTGAGATGAAAAACCCTAATTGAGCAAGAGAGTCATAACACCCCTAAACCTAAAAAAATCTATGGTTCAGTAATGTAACTTTGTCAAGTTTAATAGGTAATGTGCTTACTAAAAAGTGGTCATTTTCTCACGTTATCAAAGCCATTAATAGATAAAGAGGTGGGTTGGATTTTGGATTTATCAACACCAAGCTTATCCAAAAGGTTCACACCACACACATTTAAGGCTGAGCCATTGCCAACAAGGGTTCATTTTATCCTTGTCATATTGTACTGAGCTACAATCATGAAAGCATCATTTTGTTTTTGCACATCCAAAGGAGGGAGTTTTCTTTGGTGGAAAATAATGTCAACATTTATTCCTTGAATCATGGCTGCTATGTCATTCGAGTTTGCACTAGAGGGAACCACAACTTGTTTTAAGGCTGCTTGAAGCATAGTGTGATAGTTAGGTGAATTCTGAATCAAGTCCTAGAGGGATATCTTTGTAGGAGTATTCTTAAGTTGTTCAACAAGATCATACTCCTTTCCACTTTATGAAGGAAAACGAGGGGCACTAGGCAATATTGGATTAGGCAATGGTAGGGATGTTGAAGGTGTTTATCTTGGTTGCAGATTGTTCTTAGTGTTGTATGTATGAGAAATGGTATTGTAACTCGATTGCTGCGAAACATTGTTCCTAGGTGGTTCGAGGATAAGCACAAGTTTGTTTTGAACTTGTTGTTTTTGAGAGGGTGGATAAATGATAATTCTAGGCTCGAGAGAGTACTCCAAGGGGTATCTAATGTGCATAACTTCAGAAGAATTATCATTATTTTCATGATCTCTTAGTGAAGAGGAGTCTAATGTTACTTTATCATCTTCATCTAAGGAATTACTATTTTCAATTTTCTCATTTTCTTCCACCGTTATATCTTCCCTAGTAGGAGAGTTTTTAGAACTATAATCCAAATGTTCATGACATTCAAGGATTGGCTCTTCTAAAATGACTTCATCACAAGTAGGGGATGATCAATGTTTGGATTTTCTTGTTCATTGATAGTGGGGATATTAGGAGAAGGCTCTATTTGATTTTCCTTTTTCTCTAAGGTCTCATTATCTTATGCATACTATAATCCCGAGTAGGAGAGCTTGTAAGATTTTCATCACATTTCATGGTTAGATTTTGTAAAGTAATTTCATCACAAGTAAGGGAGGCATCAAGAGAAGGAAAACTATGATTTTTATGCTTACCAAATAGATCTTTTCAAATGGTAGGAGCATTTGGGAAGGGAGGAATAAGATTATCATGACTCTCAATAGGTGCATCTTCTAACACCAACCTATCCTCTTCGCATCGAGGAGGGATATTAGGAGAAGGAAAATTTTGATTATCATGCCTATCTAGGATATCATCCTCTTTTGTTGAAACATTCTCGCAAGCAAGGGATGAATGGAGACTAGGTAAGGTGATGTTTATAAATGTTTCTATGATCTCATCTTCTTGTTTTCTAATGTCTTCTGAAGGGAGAGAAGGAGAGGGACAATCAAGACTCTCAGTTCTTGTATCTTCTTTCACCAAGATACCTTTGTCACTAAGAGGAGAGGTATCGGGAGAAGAACACGTATGATTGTTATTATTGTCTACACTATCATCCTCACCAATGGGCAATGTAATATTAAGGATTGTGTTAATGGTTTGATCCGCTTTCTCTAACATGTTCTCATAACTATGAAAGATAGTAGAAGGATGATTAACATGTTTCTTAATGACCTCATTGGTATAATCTAAATTGAACTCATAAGAGGGGGTGTTGTACTTATGCAATCCATTTTTAACCATATCAAAGCCACATCTCTTGAAAGAAAACTTGCTATTATGGAAAAGTAAAGAAAGTGCAATGCAATGACTTAAAGTGAAATGTTTAAATGCATTGTTTAGATTTGAAACAAGGTAATTTTATTATTAGACTATGCAAAAACCTAAAAGAAGAATTCAAATTTGGAATTGAGCATGGGTATGTGTAGGATCATCATGGAAAAAATAGGCCCTTAAGTGGCGATGAAATTCAAAAAAATCAGAGTTAGGAAACTTGACGTAAAAATTTGAATAAGTTATCTATATTATTTCAAAAATATGTAAGAATAGAATCTATAGAAAGTTGAATGTAGTTTCTAAAACTACTTGAAGCTTATTTAAAAAAAAAAAAAAAAGTGACATTTGGTGAAAATTTAAAATTTCAATGCAAGAGTACTTAAATTGCGAAAAATAAGTAGGTTTTGTTTGACCACCCTAACCACAATAAAATGATAATATTTTTTTATAAGATTTTTAGATACAAGTAGAGATTCATGTCCCAATGTGATACATATATTTTTTTGTATTTTCCAAGTAAATAATTAATTATGAATTCTTATTACAACTTTTAAAAAATATAAAAAATTGTATGTCTAACCACCTTAACTTGGTCAAAACTTCATGAAATTCATTTTTTTTAGAATCCTATAGTATGCGCAGCATAGAATGTGACACATGTTTTGGATTCAAAAAACATGATACCATTTGAAAGCTATGGATGTTTTCCAATGAACCTATCAATCAATAATTTAGTCATAATTCAAATAGAAAATGAATTTAATAATTATTTATTAAATTCAAAGTAAAGCATAATTTATATTGGTGGAAAACTAAGAATCTCCTTTAAAAACCCTCTTCGTTTCATCAATTTTGGGTAAAAAAAAGGTCATCAGCCACATAAACTATGTGCATACCCATCATATCGCCCACTTTTTGGCCCATCATGATCTTGCACATACCCACAATGTATGACATGAAGAAATTTAAACTAGATTTAGTAAAATGCATGAAACAAAAATTCAACCCACTGAAATAGATAACCAATGGCAGCAAACAATTTAGTGCAGAAAAGAAAATTTAAACCATGGAAACTATAAATTCAAACTCAACATGGACTAAGATGCCACCAATGGCATTTTGGTCCTACTGAAGGAATTTGGAGGGTCCAAAAAGTGGATTAGAAAGCACACAACTCATACAGGGTTCTAAGCTAGAAACCCTGAGAGGGACTAAGACGCTAGGAAGGGAGTTTTTATCCCAGTCGAGGTTTTCTTTAGAAAAATAGCAAATTATGACTTGTTAACAGTGTTCCCAAATTTCCTATCTAGGGACTTGATGTTTGGAAACAAAAAATTGTGCAATTGAATGCAATGAAAAGTAACTAGTGACAAGCAATTGGATGCAAAACTGAATGCAATTTTTTAAATTTGAATGTAATAATAATATTCCTAAATGCAATTAGGATGATGAAAAATGAACTTTTCAATTTTTAAATAATATAAAATGATGTAGGAAAGAAAAAATGCAACCTATATGCACTTTCACTAATGCAAATATGAGAAACCCTAGATGCACTTTTGCTAAACATGAGAAACTCTAGATGCAACTTTACTAATGAAAGATGTAATGCAAGAATGGATGCAACCTAGATCTAGGGTCTTAATGAACTCCAAATCAGAAAATGAATGCTCAAGAATATCGGGTTCACCAAAATGAACAATAGGAAAATGGGTACTTTATAACCTAGGTCATAGAACACCACTATTCTCCTATTATCATTCAATAATGTCATAGGAATCCTTGTTGGATTGACTATCAACTGAACACAAGGTGAGTCAATTCTCAACAAGGAGGACCTAGGACAGGGTTATTTGAGGGTTGGAAGTGTTCACCACCAAGCAAAATCTTGGAAAAGACAAATAAGCATTCACCTCACAAAATCAAGCAATGCAAGCCAAATAAGGAGATCAAGTGATAAAATTAAGCCACAAAAACTTAGGGGGTATGTACCTAGGAAGTTTGGAAATGTGATGAGGTTTCTAGAAATACAAAAATGCTATCAAAATATGTTGGGGAGGACTAATACACCCTTACTATTGTCTTAGTCCCACGACTGATTTTTGAGGGAGATGTAGAATCTTTAGATGCCAGAACATAATTTAAAAGAATCTTTGCAAAATACCCCTGGGAGGACTAAGACACCCTTACTATTGTCTTAGTCCCATTTGAAATTTCTAAAATCTTTTAATGTGGTCCTAAGCTCCAAGGTTTACACTTGCCTCTTCTCAGTTCTGAGGTCCTGAATCTTCCACATTTGGTCTATAGGTGAGTTTCTATGAAAATGAAAACTTTGAAATGAAACTTTGTAACTTTAACAACTTTACACTCCAAATGATATTCAAGTCTTCAACCTAGATCTACAAACACAAACACACAAGAGAGGAAAAAATTGATTGTTACCAAATGGGGGTTTTCCTTGGTTAACCCCCTTGTTTGTAATTAAACAAAATGATGAAATGAGTGAAATGAAGCTTGAAATATAAAATATGTAAATGATATCACCTTTGATGATGTGTGGTGAAGCAAATCTGCAATCTTCCATGTAGTGGCTGTGAAGAATGTAGATATTGGATCCTTGGATTTTATGTGAACAATGGTTGTAAATATATCTTAAATGCTACATCCACAATCTTGGCTCAACAACATGAATGGATGCACTAAAACCTTGATATAATGCTTGAATCTTGATGATGGCTCCAAATTCTTTATGAAATGCTCTTGAATGCTCTTCTAAACTCAATTTTGTTAGAATAGATACTCTCACAACTTTCTTAGATGAAAATGAGTGAAGGAACCTTGTATTTATACTTATTTATGCTTAATATCCCGAAATTACACCACACTAAGCTAACATATGAATTTATTAAATAAAGTCAGACTAAATCTTGCCAAGATTTGAAATTAAATCTCAAAAATAAGCCAAGCAGGACTAAGACACCCTAGGTGGCATCTTAGTCCCAAGGCTAAAAACTTGGGCACAGACTCCAAAAAGGGGCCCATTTAAGGTACACTTAAAATCTAGGTCCCAAGACCTTTGTGGGACAAAGACACCCTAGGTGGCATTTTAGTCCTAACCAAAAAATTAGGGACACTAAGATAGAATCATCAAATTATCATTTATGCATTGGAGAATGTCAGGATTAGCCAAAAAAGGATATAATTCATAGGGCTTGTAGATGCAAAATAGGACCAATTGAGTCATAAATAAACATAAATAAAGGAAGGCCCAAAAAAGTGTGAAAATGCAAGGGTATACATTTTACTACAATACATTACAAAAATCATTGAGTTCCATGGTCCAAATCATTGAGTTCTATTGTTAAAATCATTGAGTTCTATTTTACCAAAATTATTGAATTCTTAGGGTTTTGTCACTTTAGAGGTATAACATGTTTCTCACCATCTTGGTATTGCAAAATAAAGGACCCTTTTAGTTTAATATTTTGGGTAAAAAATGTTTCATCCATTTCATCCATCTTCACACATTTTTCACATCACCAAACAACTTTAGAAACTTTTGGACACACCAAAACTCTTTAGACTTAGACAAAACATCAAACCAATCCCCTAACTTAGCTATGTTGTGTGTGAAATGGATCCTTTTCCATGCATTTAGGTTAGTTGGTTGCAACATTTTGGACTAGTTTATCTTAAAGATCACAAGTCTACCTTAAACATTTACATATTCATTAACACCTTTTATCCAAAACATGGAAACATAAAATATTTTTGTCTAAAAGTGTTGTCCAAAGGTATAGAAAGTTTATCCACCATATCATTCACCCTTTTCATTATCCATTCACATAATTTATGAAAAAAAACTTAGAGGGTTCCTTTTACCAAACTTTGAGTCAACTAGAGAGTTTCAACACTATAAATCTCAACATACCTCTCCCATAGGTGACCCATAATTTATGGTTACAACAAGATCAAAACACAAGAGAATCATGGCACAAGCCAAAACTACATCGACCATAAGTGATCCAAACCTACAATAATTTGATCCAAGGAGCCATTCTACCCCCTCACAAAAACCCTAAAATTCATTGGGACCATATGACGTAGAAGACATCACAAACAACCCACTTGAGCTTGCTAAGGAAGAACTCCTTGAGTATAAAAAAGATCATCAAACCTTATAAAAGGTGGATCCAAATTTTCTCGCACAAAACTTGACACATGGATTAACCCAATCTATGAATCAACCAACTCCATCATGGGCGCCAAGTCAAACATTAACTCCTACTATTGTAACTAGGATTGCCACTGATTTTGGTCACACAGTCCCTTTGGGAGGAAACACACTTTTGGGTACTCAAAACACTAATCTTCCCAAAAACAAAAGTTGGATACCAATATTTGGTGCCCCACCTCAATCTTCCACTACCATTCTTAAGCATCCTCTACACCCATATAAACCACTTACATTCCATAACACCTTGACATACTTGACATTTTGAGTGCAACCATCTTCATCCATCACCACAAGTACCCAAAGTGTACCCAACATTATGCAAGGTAATGTGAACCAAGTGCCTCAAGTGGTACAACAAGGGAAATTTAACACCCCCACACAAGGTCAACCCTTAACAAGTGGCTCCAAAAATCCCACTGACACATCAAAACAAGTGGTTTCCCAAACTACTCAAGTCAATCCACAAAGCACATCAGCCCCATATACCATCAATCTAAATCAAGGCAACACATTGATCACAAACCCCATCAACCAAGGTAATTCCTTGGTCCCACATCAAACACAACAAGGAAACCCTCAACACATTGGTCAAGGGAACCCTTCTAATTAATTGATCCAAGGTTAGAATGTACCATTGACATCACAATGCCAAATGGTGCCATCATCATTTTTACCATTGGTCCTCCAAATCATGCAAAATAAAATGGGGTCAAAAACCTACATTCCTCTATCCAAATCAACAATATTACAAGGAATGGTAGTACAAAATAACCCATAACTCACTCACACCATGATCAACCAAAACCCATCTCACGTATCCTAATAACAAAACACTTCCAGTTGCAAGCACAATAAGATCAAGCTCAAGATTTGCAACAAAATCAAGCATATCAAGAAGCCTTGAAACAACAACAAGCTCATGCTCTAGCTTTTCAACAAGTACAAGATGCCTACCAATAAGCACTGCAATAACAAAAAGCTCAACAACAAGCCTTAATCGTGTAACAACAACAATAGGCCCAACAACAATCATTGCAACAACAAAAAGCTCAAAAACAAGACTTAATTGTGCAACAACAACAATAGGCCTAGCAATAAGTGTTGCTCGCATACCAAAAATAACAAACCCAACAACAAGAATTGATAGCACAACAATACACCCAACAACAAAATATTCTCATGCAACAACAATAGGGCTTGTATTACAATCCCCAACAATACATAAAAAAAAAACAAAACATTGTAAATCCAAATGCACAAGGAGAATATACACCTCCACCCCTACCACCATCACCAAGTTCACAATATAAAAATCCACCCTACACACCATATAACATCCCATCGTATCAAAATCCAACTTACACTTCATCCCCCATTCCATAGTATAGCATATATGCTCCTCCACCAAATCCTTAAGAAAATGTGTCATCATAGCTCAAGGAATTCACACAAAAGATCAAGGAAATTCAAACGGGAAAAAGGAAGAAGTGACATACACAAAAAACCTTGTGTCCATATCCATTCAATAGAAACATCGCAATAGTACCTTTCCCACCCAGTTTTGAGGTCCCCAAATTTAATAAATACAAAGGGAGGGTAAATCTTGTGGATCACATCAAATAATTCCATGTCATGTGTATGGAGGTTTCCTATAATGATTCCTACTTGATGCACCTATTCTCACATAGTTTGGAAGACCCAACAATTGATTGGTTTTCACAGTTGCCTCTAAGGATTAAAAACTTTCAAGAAATAATCGATAGGTTCATAGACCATTTCTCCTTCAATATTGACATGGATGTATGCTTAGAATATTTGTACACTCTAAAGGAAAACAAAGGTAAATCCTTTGCAAAATTCCTACAATGGTGGAGGCAATGAGCTAGTAAGAGAAAATGATCCATTCTTGAAGAACAAGTTGGAATCATCATTGCTAATATCGGTAAAGATTTATACTTTTAGTTAAATATGCAATGTTTCATGTATTATGGCAAGCTTATCCATAGGTCCCTCAACATTGAGGGATCCATAATTATACAAGGAAGAATGCAAGTGTATAAAGACAACCACCCATCCACTAGTTCTAACTATAAACCTCTCTTTTGGGCTAAGAACAAAAATGTTACTAGTGATGGTGTTGTTGATGCAAAGGTGGTCCTCATTGCTCCTAGGCAAGCCCAAAACCATCTGATGAACACACAACAACATCCACACCACCTCCAAACAATCAACCAACAATTAGCGCTACAAACACTCAACATGGACCACAAAGAACAAATAGTGCTCCTAAGAAATAATTCACTCCCTTAGGGGAACCTATGGAGGATGTATTGAAGAAGATGACACCATCTAACCTTATCACACTCCTATATTTCTCAAACTATCAAGTGCCAAAAGTCAAACCTCCTAGCTATAGAGAGAATGATTTTTTGTGAATTTCACTAATACAAAGGTCATAAAACACAATTATTTTAGACTCATTTACATCTAATACAAGTTATTATTAAATAAGGAGACATTGATGTTAAGAAAAAATCTAGGAGTGAAAATCTAAAAATTTACAAAAACCTTATGCCTAATAATGGAAAAATAAAAGATTCAGGAAAGGCATCAACTTCAAACAATGTAAACCATACCCATGATACCACTGTGGGACATATTTGTGTTATTCATTCATCACAATATGAGGAATCATAAATTATCAAGATACTATTTTAAAAAAGAGTTTAAACCCATTAGCAGTGTCTAAAAAAATTTCATACCATAATGGCATCAAGTATGTATCAGATTATGATGTCTCTCCCACATATGACTTCATGATTGGGCATGTTGAACAAGTTCCAAGTGAGAAAGATATGTCCCTTATTACACCCATACCCACAAAATGTTGGGAAGAGTCTTTTACCGATGACATATCATCCAACCAAGGATCATGTCAAGAGGAGGCCCTTGAGGATAACGAAAGTTGCTCTGAATGAAGTCAAGATCAAGAACCACTATCCCTAGAGTTTCACCAAGAGCCAAGGGAAATCTTCCAGACCATTTTAAACTCCAAAGATGTCCTAAATATCGCCATTGATATTTTTTTTCTTCAGATGGACATAGAAATTCTTCATCTAAAACAAGAATCTACCACTCTTGAAATTCCCACACAAGAGCAAGCAGTGGTCGAGATTCCTGATTCTTATAGTGATTATGCATTATCAATATCGTTTGAATTAGCACCAAAATCTTTTGAAGTAGTATCAACAAATAACAATGTCATAGAATTAGGGAAAACAATTCATATTCCTGAATAGTAGGAACCCATAGCAATATCATGTGTTCATGACAAGTCATATTCAGTGGCTATGGATCTAAGGATACATTATCAAGGAAAAGGATTAGGTATTGTCAATACTTTCACCATGCCAGGGGCAATCTTGTCTAATGTAAACATCAACATATGGGGCACAGAGGATCCTTATGGTGAAAATATTGTCAACACTACAACTAGTTGTATCACGAATCATCATCCACCCATCATCTCACACACAAATTCATACCAATGTAAAAAGAAAGATTCCTATCAAAGCAAGGAGGATATCATCAAATAAAATGAATCTGTAAAGAAAAAAGAACAAAATAAATACAAATGGATACCAAAGGATACAAAAGAAAATCATCCCAATCATACTCCATCAATCAAAGAAACCATGGGGAAAAGTCCAAAATGGGAATGTATTCGTCAAAAGAGTCCTCAAATACAAAAGTAGTCTTCTCAAGCAAGGAATGAAGTATATTTAGTGGTTGATCCTAAATACATAAAAACCTCCATTCCCACCCATCATTTCTCATCTTGCCAAGTTTGGAGAGTCAAATGTTCCAAACCATTGACAAATCCATCTCATATTCCTTCATGCATGACACCATACACTCTATTCATGATATCCAATTCTCACATTGACCATGTGTTGGTAGTTAATCTTTATCATAAGCATTTTAAAGAAACACTATCACAATGGGTGCACATAGAAAATGTTAATTCCAGTATCCACAAGACAAATCAAATTTCTTCAAAGTTGCATTCAAAGTGCTCATGTATTAGCAAAGAAAATTCTTCAAGCAGGATATCATTGGCACATTATGATAGTGGACTCTACATCAGTACGAATAGGTGGTTCAACATGAGGGTAAATTTTCAAAAAAATTGAAAAAAATCAAAAATCAAAAATTAAAGAAAAAAGTAAATATAAAAAATTATCGTGAAGTGAAAACCACTTCGGTGGCACTTTGGGCATGTACTATGATGAAAACTTGGAAAAAAAACATCATGAATAGAATCGAGTATCTATATGATCCTTCTTAGATAGAAGCATATTATCCTTGTCATGATAAATCCAGTGTTCCCTCTATCCATCCAATCTAGATTTATCTAGATATTCTCATTTATCTTGATCTTGGCAAAGATTCGACATATACTTCAACTCTACTCATGGTAAAATTTTGATAGGCTTTTTACCATTTTATCTCACGAAGTCCCATAGCCCATATCTAGCATGATAAAACTCTGTTGAACTCTTCACATATACATTATCTATCTTGGTTTGTTCATTGCACTATGGAGCATTGTTAGATAGCACGTGGGAGGGTTATTACACTCTTGTTCTCTAATAAATCTTTATCCATGCCTTATATCTCAAAATGTGGCATTGACATTGTGATCTAGGTATCATTTACCTCAAAATCTCTCACAAATCATTTTTTTTTAAATATCATGAAAAATCCCAGAACATTCATAAAATCTCATCAAAAATCCAAAAAAACTTGTAAAATAAAAAAATACAAAAACATCAAACTCCTATATAGATAAAATCTTAAAACATTTGAAAAGTCCAATACATCCAAAACACATCAAAATCCCAAAAAATAGGTCAAAAAGTCAAAACATAAAAAAAACCAAAAATATTACCTTGTCAAACTACGTTGTCTCTGAGCTTGAATGTAGGCAAGGCCATCACTAATGTTCCCGCAAGACACCCTAGGTTAGTCTATCATAATAAATTGGCAATCCAATAGGTCTTCATTTCTCATAATTAATAAGTCAAAGTCAGATGAGCTATGTGGTCTCTACATGTATAAAATAGGAAAATATCATCTTTGATAATCCCTCGAGGCCCCTAGGATAGTATTTTAGGTTAGGTTCTTAGTCAAAACTCAAAAAGCTAAAAAACATTTGAAAACCTAGAAAATAAAAAAAAAACTGAAAAACCCTAAAACATTTGACAACTTAGAAAAACACAAAAATAGTTGAAAATTGAAAACATCAAAAACATTGGAAAACCTTAGAAAACCCTAAACAACCTCAAATAATAAAGAAACAAAACATCCACATAAAATTTGATAAAGACGAGAAAACAACCTCAACATTTTCAAAATGTCAAAAACATTGAAATATTTTAGAAAATCCAAAACTATCCATTCCATTTCATTTACACTTGCAATAAACCTTCATCCATAAAAAACCATTTGTCATCTTGAAACTTTGGCAAAACAAGTAGAAAGTGTCACAAGATGTGAAGTGAGAACCTAAATGTCAAAATATAAAGTCTAGATTATAGGTAAATGAGTTAGTGGTGTAACTTGTATCAACAGCTTATCACACACTTAGTCTCAGTTAAAACATATGATAAACATGCCCTAGGATGCATTCTTCTGACAATGGGCATCAACAACAGACATCACCTTAGCTATTTTACGTTGGAAAGAGATATAGATAACATTTAATGTTTTTGTTGATCTTTTCTTATGATTTATTTTATTGACCCATTCTAAGGACCTCTCGATGGTGTCTCAATGATTTAGAGAGAAAGGAATGGGGCATCGATCATTATCTTTGATTTTTTGTTATTTTTGGGTACTCTTGTAAAATAATCTTTGCATATACTTGCTTAGTTGTGTGTTAGGAGGTCGTTTGGAGTATATTGTTGACTATTGTGTATGCTTTGGTCCAAGATATTCTAAACTTCTAAACTACATTCCAATGAGGTTTCTGTATGTCAAAGTGTGAACAAGAACTATCCTATCTATTTTCTGAGTCAAAGTACATCACACCAGATACAATTCCATCCTAGATATCAATACCATGATGCATCGTGTCTATGTGTTATATCAAAAATAAGGAATGACGAAGAGTCCCAATCCTAGAAATGAGCAAGTCATCACTCTCATCACCATATTCTAATAAAGTCTCAAAGAATCATAGGCTTGTTGGAATTTTTAATCATTCTCAAAATCAATGGTTAATCCATCTCTTTCTTCCATCCATCTTATTCTTCCTATTCTTCTATCTTTACTAACATTTCTATCCAAGTGTTTAATATGTGTAATATATCAAAATATACATGAGGCTACCCATGGCCAATGATTGTCTATACATCATAAAATTTATCTACATCAAATATTTGAGCTTTCTAGTCCTCTTTGAGATAAAATAATCTTGTAGCTTTGTTGCAACATCAACCCCAAACTCAAAATTTCCACCCGATCTCTCGAGGGGTCAGGGTACCAACTTAATTCCTTCCATTGGGGAAATAATGGGGTATCCAAAAGTCAAGATTTTTTTTTTTTAAATATCTGAGCAACAACACTAATATGAAAAGCCTCATTCTTTGAACCAATGTAAAAAGTACCTCATTTCAAAGAGGGGAAAAATGTAGACACTTAAAAATGTCTTGAATGATACTACACACTTGAATCCAATATACTAAAATCATTTTGTCTGGAAACTCATCCTCATTTTTCCTGTTTGATTAAATAAGCCTAGCTATTTAACTAAATGCATCATTTTCATCTATTGATCTAATTAATATAATTAGGTTAATTCCTACCCTTTCAAACTCACATTTCATCTAGTTTAATTGAGTAATACAAATTATTTAATTTAAAATATTTCACTTATATCCTCTCATTTAATTAAATAATCTAAATCATTTAATTTAATGTCACAACCCCTTTTCATTAAATAAGTTAATTATTTAATGGATGTCCTATTATTCCTCATATTCTACATTTTAATTTTGTTTTAATTACTAAATTGGTAATATCCCCACCCATCCACTTGCATAGGGAATATTCCAAAGGAATATTCTCCTATTTGGCTCCAAAAATGGAATGATCATTTTCAAACAAACTTTGTAATAAAATTTCAAAGTTGTTACAAACTATGTTTGTTTGAATCATTATGAGACCTTGATTCTTTCTTTGATCCATGCGATCTTTGATTCTCATCCATCGATGAGAATCCTTGATCCATATTTCACCCTTGCTTCCATATTGACCATTGATTGACCAAATTGATCTCAACCCTCGATTCTTCATTTGGTCTCCTATAAATATTTCACCATTTGGAGAGAAATGGATCCATATTTTGATAGCTAAGTTATGCTATTTAAATTCATACTCACTTGCATCCATATTTAGCATATTTTTAAGCATTTTAGATAATTTTAGCTTAAGCATACATTAATGGAATCCATCTTAGCTTATTTTACATTCGTTTTAGCATATTTTACATCCATGGCTTGCATCTTTGAACTTTGTTTCCATTTATTGTAGCTTGCATCTATTATCATTAAATCATCTTAGCATTTAGAACTAATCTTTATCATGTTAAACTAGTTTTATACCATGTTTTGTTCATATCTCATTGGTTTCATTGGTTTTCTTCAATAAAATTGACTAAAACAAGATCATATTATCCAAGGGATTTGGAAAGGGTTGCCATTCCCCATCAATGTGACACCACTCCCCCAATGGGATAAGATTTGAGGTCCTAGAATAGGGTTTAGTTAAGTTTTTGTGTTTATATCATGTTAGTTTAATGGCTTCCTAGTTTTGATGATTTTGAATATCTTATTGGGATCATGGCTTAGGGGATTAAATAGGATTTAAATTCATTTGGATCTAGCATATTTAGTTCATACTATGACTATGGTCACACACCTCGATAGTGGAGCCAACCACTCTCACACCACAAGTTGTTTGCAATGGTTGAGGGCTTCATCAGACTACACCAGTATGACACATGGCCATGAAGGACATGACCAAACAACTAAGGATACCACATGTAACCATAAAACTTTACAACTTGTATTTATGCCTGTGGGCATGAAAGTGATTGTGCAACTTCGACCAGTGTAGGCTTAACCAACAAGGGATTGTGGGAAGAAACGAATGCCCACCAAAGGGATCGTACAACTTCAAGGTAGGTATTTTTCAATGAAATACATCATCACATGACCTGCACACTTAAAAAAATTGGAATTTTAGCTTAGTTCCCTTATATTGGGTATAATTCATTGTTGGCTATGTGCACTATGGAAAGTAAGTTATCAAGATCTGTTTGATTAATTTGTAGTGCCCCATCAACTAGGTCACACGCCACATTTTCTAGCATGTCCACTACTTTATTACCCTCTCTAAAGCAATGTGAGAGCTAGTATGAGTTCAAATCTTGTAACATTTTGAAGCCTAGTGTTAGGATGACACTTAACATCTAGTTGACCAATTTTTTCTAGTTACATGCATTGATTATGATCATAAAGTCCCCTTAAATCCATATACATTTGATGCCTAGTGATTTTACCAGTTTTAGCCCTATAAGTAATGTGTATGCCTCATCCTTATTATTTGTACCATCTAGTAATTTTAGAGCAATGACTCCAATAATCATACCTTCCTAGTTCCTTAGTACACAACCAACTCTCGATGCACCTGGGTTCCCTTAAGAGGCCCCATCAAAATTATGTTTTATCACATCCATTAGTGGTGTAGTCCATAACACACTTTTATGATTGGGCTTATTTTTTGGAAATCATGTTCCTAGATTTGGAGAATGGATCAACTCCCACTATGAAGATATTTTTGCATCCGAATTTGATTAGATTTTTCCTGAGGAATTTGATTTATACACACTAGACATTATTGTGCCAACAAAAATTGTACTCCCTTCTTGGAGATAGGAAAATTCCTTTCTTAATTTGGACCTATTTTGGTTGTTGTATCCATGACCCTTTAAATCATCATTAATAGGCCCCCTAAGACCCTTTATTTCAAATCTCAAGGCTTATTTCAGCTAAAATCCTGACAAAATCAACAAAAGCATTAAATTTTCTAACAACCCATCATTGACCCACCACAAAAAAACTAGGGTGGGACTCATATGCCACCTTGGGCATATGAGTCCCCTTATGTGGGACCCATATGCAACAAGTGGTGTATGAGTCCTGTGTAGCCTATTTTTAGGGTTTGAGCAGGAAATTCAAGTTTTTAATTCAAAATTTGGTTTTTGTTGGCTTTTGAGATCTAATAAATGGTAAATTAGATATATTGCATATATAAACAATCTTTTAAGTCATTATTTTCAATCTTGAATAAGCAATTCAAGATCTAAGCATTCACAAGCACTCAATCATTCTTTCACAAGAGCATTCAAGAGCAAGTAGCAAGCAAAGTTGAAGTCTTGGAGCAACATTGTAGTGTTTTTACTATTCTTCAAGCTCACTTTCATTCAAGATCTAGCATTTTCAAGGATTGATTATGGTTGTGTATGGCATAGATCATGATAGATTCTAGGTTGGGGAGATGCAAATAGCCATCAATCCAAGCCTAATGACTTGTTTCCTAAGTGATTCCGTCCTCCATTATCACTCTACTTTTAGCCTAAGGAAAGTACATGTATCATTATGGCTTATTAGGGTGATTAGAGATCTCCTTAAGTGAGTCATTCATTTTCATAATTCATTCTTGCTTCTCTTTCTAGCACATTAGGATAGGGTTGCATTACATTTCATATTTTCTAATCTTGGACACACCTGAGGTTAGGGTTTATGTTCACATTTACATTTAAGATCTATTGTTTCTATCAAGGTTTAACTACCAAACTAGGGGTTTGACCAAGGAAAACCCCAAATAAGCAAATCAAAACTATATATAATATTTTTTTGTAAGTCTTTTTAGAGGTTCAGATCTAGAAAATAGATTGGGAAGAAAGAGTAGAGATTGGAGAGAAGATTTGGACTTTTCCTTTTTGAAAAAGAAGGATGAGACTGATATGCCACAAGTAGCATATGAATCCTAGTTTATGGAATTTTCCATGTTTTTGAAGATCACGAGTCAACACTACCAGATTCTTGTTCCTGCCTAGAAATCCTAATCTAGGACTAAATTTCCCAACCTAGCATATGAGTCCTAGTATACCCTAAATTCTACATATTCAACATTTCAGAGGCTATTCCAAGCATATTTAGATTCCCAAGTGCATCATTCTAATCTCACAATGTTTTGATTTGTTTTGCATTCATGTCTAGGTTATATTATCAAAATTTTCACATCATTAAGTTTCATAATTAGGCCTTGCATGTTACTTGTATTTCCAAGCCCTAGCCTAGTGGTGAACCCCTCTTTAGTCTCTACTCATACACTAGGACAACCTTTAGTGGATTTATTTCCTTCATTCCATCCTTGGATTGAGATCTCTAGGGTTTCCTTGAGTGAAGCAAGAGTGTGAAGTAGGAACCCTATCTCCTCAAAGGTAGAGCACCCCATATTTTTGTTGCTTCAATTTCTAACTCAAAGATTAACCTTTCCATTTTACATATTACTTCTTCTACTGAATGTTGTTCCTTATGAAATTTTCTTCTATTTCTTTCCCACCATAAACAAAATATTAGTGTTGAGGGGATTATTGGCCAAATTGAGGAGAATAAGGAATATTTATTCATTTTTGGCCAAAAGGAAAAAAATTGATAGATATTATTGAAGGGGTGTGATCCAATTAAGTTGTTTTTGAAGCCATGTCTAGAACTATTGTGAGAATTTGCAAGTTAAGAGAAGATGGTCTACATCCTCTTCTTGTTGGATGCACAATACATAGTTGAAGGGGGTAGATATTCCCACCTTGACTTGTCTTTCACAAGTAAGCTTTTGCTTATTCAATGCTAACCAAGTAGAGTTCCAACATAATTTGTGAGGTTAGTCTATTGATTCAATATTTCCTTGTTGGATGATTGATTAGTAGCCTAGGCTGAACTTATACTTTCCTAACTTGGAAGGAGTTTAAATGAGCCTATTAGGGTCCCTGAAAGGAAAAATTTGTCTCTGCTAGAGAATGTTTAAACAACTAAGACTTTTGGTTTGCTGGAAAATTGCAACCAACAAAGTTTTTCCATTTTGCATTTGAAAGAAGGTTCTCTTCTAGCTTAAGGTAGTATTTTACTTTTATACCCCACTAGTGCTTCTAGTATATTCTCACTTTATCTAATTTTTCATTTTTGGATAGTGGTGGGAAGTCATTCCAAGAGGCTTCCTAAAAGTTTTTTTTTTCCATTATCTATAGTATAGGTTAAATGTGGAGTGATAACTTCTCTACAAGTTATGATAAAGTTCCACATTTTAGAGCCCTCTAGTGGATTTTCTATTTTAAAGATACATTCAAGCATTATAGAGTCCATGTATTTTCTTGGCATGATTTTGGCCCATTTGATTCCTTCCCTCTAGGTTATATAAACCAACTCCATTTTTTTTTCTTCACATAGTTTATTCCATGAAACTAGTGGTATCTTAATCTTTTTCTTATTGTCAAGATTCCCATGCTAGAGAAATTTTTTGATGCATTTCTCTATTTTTCAACTACACTACTTTTGGTAGCTTAGGAACTAACAACATAATTGGGGATAGTTGAGAGGATTTCTCTTGTTAGTATGATCTTTCCTACCATTGTTAGCCATTGTCCTTTCTATCATGTTATTCTATTTTAAATTTGGGATACAATCTTTCTCTAGAACTAAAGCTTGTTTGGCCCTTAAAAGAATAGGATGCCTGAGTATTGGCCTAAAAATTCATCATATTTGAAATCAAGAATCCATAGCATTGTTCTAACACCATTGGTGAGGTTTCTAGAAAAGAACACTTGATTTTTTTTCTTTTTTTTTGACCTAAAGCCCTGCAATAGTTCTCTAAAACCTTTTTAATGTCTCTTACTTATTGGATACTAGATTTGAAAAATAAAAGTGTATCATCTATAAATAATGAGTGGGTCATATTGATGGTTGAATTTGAGGTGTCTATACCCGACCATGCACCTTGATCTCTTTCCCTTGGTATTTCCCAACTCAAGGATTCTACCATTAAAATGAAAAGGAAAGGCGATAAAGGATGACCTGTTCTAACAACTTGTGAAGAATTTGTTGGTGATTTTTTAAGAACCAAACTTATTCTTACCACATAAATATGAACTTGTGTAGTGGTATGTGCAGATCACTGCAAAACACAAAAGTCTCTAAGTGGCAAAAAATCAGAAAGTATTCAGTGTTGTAAGTAACTTATCTAAAATATTGTAATGTTATCTTATATTATTCTTTAAAAGAAGATGTAAGAATAGAATTCTAGAAACAATTTGTAGTTTCAAAATATCTTTAGTTTGATTAAAAAATAAAAATTCATTTGGTGGAAAATTCTGAGTCTCCCCATGAAAATTTTACCTGCCTGAAAATAAGGTGTCTGCCCTGACCTAACACCCCAACATAAATAAAATAATAATATTTTTGTAATATTTTATATATAAGTGAGACCATATCCATTGATGTGATGCATATTTTTTTATTATAATTTTTTCCAAGTGAAGTGTACTACTTATAATTTCTTGGTTACAACTCTTTGAAAAGCTATAAAAATTGCCCTGGTTCAACATCTTACCCTGGCCTCTCTAAAACTCATGAAATTTAAATTCTTATTTTTTAACCTAGGGTAGTATGGCTGATAGGAATGTGATGCATGCTCAGGATTCCTAAATATGATACCTTGGCCTTTGAAGTTATAGATGTTTTTCTAACTCACTCATTGATCAGATCTCTTTTAGTCAGAATTTAATATAAAAAATGAATAACAATTATTTATTAAATCTCAAATTAAATCATACCTTATATTTTTAAAGTTTGAGAATCCCTGCAATTAAAACCCTTTTCACTCATTAATTTTGGGGTGAAAAGGTTGCCACACTTCAATAAACAATCTTACACATGCCACTTTTTTGCGCAACCATGATCCTGCACATACCCAGAATTCAATTATCAGTAAGGGTAAGGATTGGCCAACACATAAGTTAGGGTTTTTAGTCCTTCACTTCTACACTTCAGGCTTTGTGAAACCCATGAGGGTAATCCCAAATATTGTGTTTACAGATACTGGTGTGTCTAGGTATCAAACAAAGAATAAACAAATGATTCTCCTTAAATATTTAATAGACACAATAACCTAAATATTTGGCTGACCTTCATGGTAGTGACTAACTTAAACAAGAGAAAATGTAATTCATTAAGATTCACACACACCTAGAAAGAGATTTATAAGTAAATTGATTGTATTTTTGTGATCAGTTGTTGAATTGGTCACCAGAGCTGCAGTATAATTACTATGCTAAACCAACTTGCCATATTCATGGAATGGAGTCAAACCAAATACCCACATAATTAGATGATAATTTTATATTTTACAATACCCAAAGCCTTGAAAATATTGCATTACAATATTCCCACTTATCATTTCCACAATTTACTTCTTACTAGCATCCTCATACATGATTTATTTCAAACCAGCTATTATATTAAGCATTTAAATACACTCATTGAATTGATAAGCAAGAATGGAACAACACATCTATTGAAAACCAACATAGACAAATAAGATAACCATTGATTATATTATTCATAGTCTGTATAACATGTACATAAGAGAGTAACATGTAGAAAGTTTATACTATTCTACTATACATATCATCATTGTCATTATCAAAGAACCATATACATTTTGACTGACTCTTATCCCCAAAACATATTACTAGAAAGTTCAGTGTCCATTTTATCTCTATGTATAAACCCTTCAGAGAAAACTACCCACTGACCTCCCTCCTAATTAGCCTTGAAATTCCTTTTATAAGACAAGGGAGCAACAAGCATTAGGATGAATTACACCTACATTTTGCTTTCATTTAAAAATGAATTTCACCAGAATGTAAAAATATTCCCCAATTATTTACATGTAATCATTTGTAGGATAGAGGTAGGCGAAAAGAAAAACTCCAAAAATTGTTAGTCAGAGAAGACCCACCAGTCTTCAAAAGTGTCGCCATCACAACATCAAAAACATGCAAGTTCACACTCAACTAGGAAATGTCACCATCAAAACCAAAGGTATAAATAAATAGAGACCCATGTCACAACGAGGTAGTGTAAAGGAGCAAAAATTGAACACCATCTCAAAAATGGAACAAGATGTTACTTTTCCTTGTTAGCAACAAAGTAAGTATGCATGCTCAATTTCCTTATTACAAGTGGAGTAGCCATCACCACCTCATCCCTAAAATCAATCAAATCAGTCATACCCATGAGATACTTACTGTAACCTGAATCAATTTCAGGTCCACTATCAAAAGAATCATTTGAGACTTCAATGGGATAATGATCGTGTCCCATATAAGCTCGATGATACTTATTCTTTCTCGTAGCTTCGCTCTCATGCCTATTAATTTTATTCTCCTTACCCTTGACCAATTCCTCCAAGATAATTTGGCTTCTTAGATGATAAGCACGCTTGAGAACACCCCGTGCAAATTTCTTGATAGCTCTTGTTTTCTTCTTTGGTGTCATAGGGATTTTAGACATATCTTGCTCACTTTGGGGAGAATCACACTGAGACTCAAGAGGGTTGAGTCTCCTAGACCTTCAGACCGGGTTGAAAGACACACTTACCTTACCCATTTCTTGACTGAGCAACCTATCAAATTTCCTTAGGACAAAGACACCACCCAACTTAGAAATAGCAAGCTCAAATTATGAAATTACTTCATAAAACTTCACACACTTTACTCCTGGTAGACTCTTAATTCTTTAAAAAATTAGATGGTGAGAATAAAAAGCAGGTGATCTTCAATAAATAGAGCAACTAGAGAGTGTCTACATTAATTTTCCAAGAAATCTTGTGTGAGGATGCCAGTAATCAATTGCCCTAATTTTGAACCTTAGCCATCAATCATACCTTGAAGTGAATCAATGGATAATCAATCAGGATGATTAATTATGAAAAAATTTAATGCATGCACTTGATGCTTCTCCACAATCAAAAAAATCAAGTGAGATAAATATTAACTTAGCTTTCATATTAACCACATGCTTCGCATTTAACCCAACCTATCATGTCACATTTACCTGCTTGCTCGTGGCAATTAATTTACTTGCAATTTGTCATAGTAAGATAGCGGGAAGCTATCATGATTTAAATTTAGAATATCAGCCTATACTCTGCCTTATTTCAATTTCACCTTCCCACGTGTACCAGCGCTTGACAGATTTGATGGCCATAAAAATATTTCCCAAAATTTATATGCGTGCCCAAGAATCAGTTCTAATTTAGTGCCATTTTTATGTTAGAAAAGTCTCATCCAATATTTTAGCAACACCTTATCTCCATATGAATCCATCTGAGCCTTTGAAATGTTCCACGTGGCATTTTCCCACTGAAAATGATGGGACACAAGTGGGCCCTTAAGGGGATGGAGGGGAGTGGTCAAGATCAACCCACATCATTCGCCATCGACTGTCAATCTCTATTCTCTAGAAACCCATGCCATCCTACAGTCTGGTAGGACCCTCCATGGAGGGACAAATATCGTCTTGGCCACTAGGTCTTGTGATTATTTTATTGAAGAATGAAAATAGACGAGTGTGTGGGGAATGATCCTAATGAAAAAATGTGTTATGGTGTCCATCGTTGATCTTTCTCAAAGCTAT
>VDFB02298979.1:0-23970 GCA_007258455.2 Sequoia sempervirens | reverse complement strand
ATTGCTCAATTGGTCATGAAAACTTTAACTTGCAGTGTTTTGATGTTGAAAATTGCTCAAGACCCCCCTGTAAGGACCGCAAGTTAAAGTTCTATGTGTGTTAATGTTTGGAGGAAGAGTTTGAATGAAATTTTTAGATCCCCTTCATTTAGGTTTGATTGACCATCGCCAAAAGTTTCAGGCACCCTTCATTAAGGTTTCATTAACCCTCAAAATTTTAGACCCCCTCAAAAGAAATCTCATACAGTTTGGAAGTCCCTCAGTCTAAATAAAAATTTTACAAAAATTTACCTCCTATAAAACAAAAAATTTTAATTTTCACCTTGCAACATTGCTAACTCTCTTATCTACAGAAAAAGGTTTCATCAACAATTACCTTCAGGGAGAAAAATGAATTCTTTCCCTAGAACATTGATTAGTCGCGTGCTAATAATAAACTCACTCTTTGTGAAGCTACTTTTTTATTGCAAGAAAAATATTCAACATAATACTGCCACATAAAAGAATTCAACATTTTGTGACTATAACCCAATCACACACCTAGATCAAAGATATCTACACATTAGTATTGCAATGTTCCTTGGATTCATCATGTTTATCTTCAAATTCATAATTGTTACCATGTTGATCTTAATCCACCTCAAAAAATTTAACTGTCCAAGAAAATTTTACTCAAAGAACAAAATGGATTGTGGAAACTTGATATCTTTAATTGTCCAATATTTGTCAATAAGTAGCAACCATCTTGTTTGCATCTAGGGCCTTATAAAAAAACTTAATAAAATTGAAAACAAATAAAAACACATCTTGCTTGGGTAGACTTTTGTCAACAAAGAGAATGGCTGATATGTGGAAGCATACACTTGATATGATCAAGAATGCTTTGAAAAATCAGAAATTAAGTCTAAAATACTGTTTTCCTGAAAATAAAAATTTTTGCCTCAAAACATTACTTGGTCTAGAGCTAATAATCGACTCTCTCCTTGTGAAGCTACTTTTTGATTGCAAGAATAATTATCAACATAATACATTTACATAAAACCATTCAACATTATGTGACTGTACACCAATCACACACCCAAATCAAAGATATCTACACAAAAATATTCTAATGTTCCTTGGATTCATCATGTTTATCTTCAAATACATAATCGTTACCATGTTGATCTTAATCCACCTCACTATATTTACTTGTTTGATATTTGTCAATAAGTAACAACCATCTTCTCACCATCTAGCACCTTACAAAAATACTTCATAAAATTGAAAACAAATAAAAATGCATCTTGCTTGGGTAGACTTTTGTCGGCAAAGAGAATGGCTGATATGTGGAAGCATACACTTGATATAATCAAGAATGCTCTAAAATATCAAAATTTTAGTCTAAAATATTGTTTTCCTGAAAATAAATTGAATATGATGATTAAAAAGTTCTTACCATACACCAATAACTTTAGCAAATCAATTATTATATATTCCAAAGATTACATTTTATGTATGGAAGACTGTACTCCATAGGAAAGAATTCACCATCAGCAAATCAATGGATATCACTCATATTAGGAATTTATTGTATGTAGATGTAGTAAAAAAAAGCATAGCTTGGATGATACAACATGTAATTTCTAAGTATCCTTTACAAAAAAATCCACTCCATATGCACAGATATTCTTAAAATTACATCATCATGACAGTAAATTTTAAAGAGTATTATATGTAAACAGAGTTAAAGCTTATTTAAAAAATTGAGGCATATATATTTTCTTTCTATCTATATATCGAGTAAAATCTACATTCTAAGATAATAGAATTTTACAAAAGTTTTTTAAATGATTTCAAGTTTAGCATTGAAAGTAACAAAGAACGTTAAACTACAACAACAAATGAATCTATAGCAGCAAATAAAACAACAACAACAACCACTACAACAGCAACTATAAATGCAACAACAATAACTACAAAAGTTGAACTTTTTAGCCTTATTTCATTGTCCTTCAAAAGTTTTCTCTGTATTTTCATGAATCTAGGTCCCACATACAACATCAACCATATTTATTAGTTTAAATGAAGGATATGCATGGCTGAATAAGGGAACAAATATAATGGTTGGTTGTGATACACTTTTGACGATAGCCATATTCTTCTTCATGGGTGGTTGATGATTGCATTGTTTTTTCTCTAAATTAAGTAGATATTGCTTTTTACCTACTTAAATATCACTATGTTGAGAGTGTGATCAAATTGTTTATTCCATCGTATGATACAAGCATGAGAATTAAGGAACCCCACTCAAAATTTTTATAAAGATACGAGCATGACTATAATGTGTTTTTCAGCTATTGTTTTGTAATTACAAAGATGAAGTTCAATGGTGAAATCAACATGTGTTACTATTGTAATATTGGCTTCAACTATCAGTGATTATAATGTGTTTCCAGCTGCTATTTGTTGTAATGCTGGCTTCAACTAGATCAGTGATTATAATGTGTTGAGTTTCATCACTGCTAAAATCTTTTTTTGACAGTTCGAACAACCGTTTCTACTTAACTGTTTTCTACAATTTGTCTACTAGGATTTTGACTTTATTGTATGCAAATTTTATAAATGAATACATAAATTGGATATCAGATTTAGGCATTCTAGCTGCAGGTTCATCAGAAGCATTTGCATTCAAAAAAGGCTTGCATTTTTTTGGTTATTTTCGAATCACTACCAACCTATCCCCAAAAAAATATGAGGGCTCCTAGAGATGTTCCTACATTAAAATTTCTTACACTCGTATCATATGTGGGCTGCTACAGATGTTCCTCTATTTTTACAATTTTGCATCTTATGGTATATCATTACAAAGTTTGTTTACAAAAAAAAATGTGCCCCAGACCTGCTGGTAATGTATCAATTTGTTGATGTCAGGAATCCTTAACCTTTGAATGGCAAGGTTTCTCTACAAATATGGGTTCTTATGTCAGCTACAAGAATATTTGGATACTATCATTCAGATTTTGTTTCAAGTCCTCCATTAATCTAGAAACTTATCTCAATTTCTGTTCTTTTTTGTAAGATGTATTTTGGCCTATGGGTGTGGATAGCCAACTGTATCTTGTACAAAATTAAATAGTTCTAAACTTTTCTTTTTAAATTAAATACTATGCTTTTTGGTTTCTGAGAATTACTCTTCAAGTATTTGTACTTTACTGTTTAATAAGAAAACTTTTATATCATATGACACCAAATTATTTCTCTTCTAATAGGAAACTAATTGGTTCTTTGTTTTTCTCTTCCAATGCCAAAAATCATAATTATATATTACAATTAGCTATCTTTACAATCTTTTTTTTTATACACTAAGCAAAATAACATATATACTCAAACTAACTCAAAATTTTAGACAATTTTTAAAATACTGTTCATAACAATTATCTGTTTTTCATAAGTAAAAATCGGGACGGCTTAACCGGCACACTCTAAGCGTTGACCGCTTAGGTGGTCGGGCCCACTCTTAACTCTATTCGTCCAATCTTAACCCCACCTCTCTCGTAGCGTTCCAGATTTTTCCATTTTGAAGGATTTCGTTCCAATAGAAGCTAATCTCCCTAAAAAAATGCATGTCTAAGATACCATAACATATAATAGCATCCCTCATTCGATGACGGCAGATTAAACAGGATAAGTAGACGAACAGACATTTCACTTCAAAAAAAAAATTTAAAAAGCAGGAGTTTTAAAAGAGGGAATTTTAAAATGATGGACATATCCAAAGAATAGCCGCATCCATCCCTAAACTCCTCTTTTTGCTGTGCAGGAAAAACCAGCAGGTGGAGGAGAGAGTGTCTTGTTGTGCAGGAAACACCAACAAGTGGTGGATGAGGGCGTTGAAGAGGATTAAGGTGGTCGACCAAGATCTTTAATGAGGAGAGAAGCAAAGCTGGGTATTCAACAACTCTCAGCAGAGATCCTATCTAGCTCTCAATGGTGACAGCCATGAGAGAGGTTGCAACCATCTATATATTCTGCCTATTTCTTTCAATGAGATTCTTGAATCATTTTTTTTATTTTTATTTATTTTTATTGTTTACAAAAGAAAAATAATTATTATTGTTGTAGATCAAATGCAAACATTTCTTCTCTTTCAAAAATGCATGTTGAGCCGCGCTATCAAATGGGTTCCCTCCTTGCCAGCCTTCCCAATAAATATCTTATTTTATTTCTATAAAACATTCTTGGAATGCAGTGAGATCTAAGTTAATGTTGGAGCGACATCTAGGATTACTCGTTTACCAGTGATTTATCTAAAACATTACGGTTGCTCATAGTTTATTCTTATTAATTTTAATTTATTGGTTTGAATTGGTTTTTCAGGAGAGGTTTGTCACATTTCTATGTTGGAAATTTTGTGACTTTCTCATGTCTAGCAGATGTAAAATGTGTGGAGCAGCTAGCTAAATATGAGTGTGGTTTCTTTATAGTGATTTTAAGTTTCATGCCTATGTCACAATAACCAGGCGTTCCACAGGTAAACCACATATTTTTGGGGGTGCTTGAAACAATTTTATCGCTTGCACTTTCATAGACTCCGAAGTTCGGCTTGGTAATGCACTTTGCAAATGTTGTTTGTTTACCCTCACATAGATGTGAAGTGTGTGGAGTAGCTAACCAAGCCTGTGAAAAATGATGCCATGAGGGAAAGCTTAAGCTCTGCTACAACTGTGGAATGCGACTTAAAATTCATTCATTTGACCAATTAATATTGTTGGCTTCGGTGAGCTTAAAGAGATTGTCGAGGGCTTCGAAAATGATGTTGGTTAGGAAGGAAAATCAGTTATGTCGTGGCTTCCAAACCACTAGTTTAGTCTCAAGGTTTTTTTGCCAACAAGTAAGGTAGGGGTTTGTTGTGTAAAATACAGAATGTGGGTTATTTTGTGAGTTGAATCTTATCCCCAATTTTTGTTCTTATATTTTGAAAGTTTTTATACAAAGTTAATTGTTCTTATATTGCAGGCAGCTAAACATTTAATAACAATAATAATTTTGGAAGGTTGCATGTTAAAGTTCAAATGATATGAGGGATAATAATATTTTTTTTAAGTTGTAATTGAAGAATAATTTAATAATAAATGATTGGATAATAAACAATAGTGGATAGGGTGTCGTTTAAAAAAAAATGGAAGCAATTGTCATAGTTGATTTTTTTAACAATTTAAAGTATTGTTAAAAAATAAAGGATACTTGTAAAAGTGAGTTTTTTTTTTTAACAGCAAACAAAAAAAATATTGATAGAGATTTTACCTCTAAAACAAAGTATAAAGAACCTCTAAAAAAAGTAACTCTTGCTTTTATTTTTGAGAGTAATCAAATGCAACATGCTTTTTCACTCTTCAATTTATTTTGTCTTCCTAGTCAATATGCCATCTTAATTTATTTAATTTGAAAGTTTAATATACATGTTTAATATTTAATTAAATATTTTTTATATTCTTTTATTCCTAATCATATAGATTTTTTTTTTATCTTAATCTTTTTTTATATAGATGTCATTATTGAAATTCTCTTTCTTATAAAGAAACATTCATGTAGTTCAGACTATCTTCATTACTAAATTTTATGAACTTTAAGCAATTTCTAATCCAACTTATGATTATTATTGATTGAATTGAAGATAAAACTTTTGAATTGAGAATTTAGGATTGTTTACTAATAACAAGCTTAACTCATCATATTAGATCATATTGAACACTCACAAAGCATCATTCAATTACTATTAGAGCAATCAGGAGTAGTTAAGAAGCATCTTTATATTAGGTATATTTATACATTCAATCCCATCCATTTCATCTTTCAATTATCTTGTCATCACTTACTATGAAGATAAAATAAAGGATTTGACCAAGGTGAAAGGGAGGAATCAACATACTTCCACACCCTAACATAGTAGATCCCTAAAATGTGGTCATAAATATCAAAATTAACATTCAATCTAGGCTCAAAATTAGAAGTGAAACTCAACATGAAAGAATAGAAGACATAATTGTAAGAATGACAAGATCATAGTTTTCTGTAAATAAATTCACTATAGTAGTTATGTCCAGTTGATTTGTAAAGTTTAATGAAACAACACTTTGATAAGATGTAAAGATTTGATGTAGGCACATTCATGTCCATGGACAATTTTACATCATCAAAAATAGTTACAAGGCTTAATTTTTACTTTTTCTTCAGTTTTGTTGTGTTTAAAGATATGATATTTCCACAGTCCATACTAAATGTATTAATTCTACTTCTAGATTTGATTGTGTGTAAGTTTTTTCATCAAGGAAATAATGTTTTAGATCACACTTTGTGATCCATCATCAAGATAAAGAATTGAAGGAGATGCAAAAATGATGAGTTGCAGACCCATTTTGATTAAAGAAGGGAGGCAGGAAAGGCACACAATGTGAGAAGACACAAAAGAGGATAAATCAAGAGATAATAGTTGACAAGGAAGAAAAAAAGAAAAAAAGATATTAAATAAAGTAAATAAATAGCCAAAAGAATTAAGAGATAACAAGCAAAGCAGATAATTAAGATAAGAGACTATTTACATAAAAAAATACAAGATATTATAAATATTTGAATGAATAAGTAAATCTTCATACAAATATATATAATGAAAAATGAATAATAAGAAGCCAAATTTAAAATTTTGAGACAAGAGTACAAAATAAACTTCTAGAAATAAATTTTAAAAAACAATACAAAATATTTATGATTTAACAAAGAAAGCAAGAAATAAATTTTTAAGCATTCAAGAGAGACAACATATAATAAAAAATTAAAAACCTTTTTATAACAAAGCAAGGGAAGTTAGAGAAAAGAATAATTAATAAACTAGTAGATGCAATTTTTAAAACCAAGACATAAAAACAAGAGAATAAATAGACAAGAATAAGAATATATATATATATATATATATATATATATATATATATATATATATATATATATATATATATATATATATATAAAACCAAAAAATAATATTTGAAGAGGCTAACAAAGTAAACATTAAAAGAAAAGAAAATAATAAAATAAGACAAAGCATAGAGACAAATAGAAAAGCAAATTTTATTAGTGAAACCAAAGAGTAATGCAATAACAAGAACATTTAATTATAATTTTTAATAAGATTTTAACATGTTTATTTGTAAATGCGCGCGCGCACACACACACACACACATATATATATATATATATGGAAAAGAGAATATAGATTTTAGCATGTTTGTTTGTTACTTGGTAACTTCATGTTAACTTGCTTTCTCAAGAGTTCTATAGGAATAATGAAACTTTATTATATTTTTCAATATACTTGTAGCTATGCTAATAGATACTTATAGGTTACTTCAAGCTTGATTTTATTTCTTATAGGTTCTAGTTTCATGTGTTCATATGTTGCTACAAAAAGGTTATAATGACTAGTATTGTTTCCTTCATAAGCATAATGCCTTGGTAATGAATTTTATTTCTTGATGCTATGACAATAATCATGATGCACAAAAAGGTTGTTAAATAGATATTAACACACTTATATATGGTGTCAAATAAATGAAATAGTTATTATTACTTTAGTTAACAATATTAATCTAATAATATTTTTTAAAAATAACTAATTCTTAACTTCTAAATAAAAGGGTATTTTTATCATTTTTATTTATCTTTGTGTCACTAGGTCAATTATTTTAAGAGATTTTTATTACTTTAAGTAATGCATGTTAGGGTTAGGGTGTCATTTACCTTGCAACCCTATGCATAATTCATGTATCTTCAACACTCTTGGAAAGTGTGCTTGGATTTTAGAGTGAAATTACAAAGTATTTAATAATTTAGATTCTCTAGGAATCTAGGTATTAGTTTCAATATGCATTCATGAAGAAGGTGGAGCACAATGGTGGTAGTTATAGTCCACTTTTCAGTCACTAAAAACACTTTCTTAATTCTAGGTGCTAGGATGGAGGAGTGAGAATATTGTATGACAATGCTCTTATAAGTTGACCACTTCATTTTTGGGCACTATACTTTGGGTTGGGTACATTGTGAACTGTAGGTTAAAAAACACATTGTGTTTGGAAACACAACACATTTTGAAACCTCCTATTTGTCACAAGAAATGTATTACTATATATCTGGGTATCCATTTAAAATAACATAATTTCACAATAGTGTGTTTGGGTATGAAAAATTGCAGGATTCAAAACACACTATGATTTGTAACCTGCAATTCGCATGATACTAGAAAAACATCCTTTTTTTGTAGCCTCTACTTTGGATAAGTATATTCAATTTACCTAATAACATGAACAATGTTGTTGTTATTTTAATTGTACACCTAGATATACATCTAGTTTAAAACCACATGGATTGGGTATGTTGTGAATTGCAAGTTAATAAAAATAGTGTGTTTTGAAACACAACACATTTTGAAACCTCCTATTTCTCATAATGACTTCATAACTATACATATCTAAGTCTCCATTTCAAATAACAACTTCATTTCATGGCAATGTGTTTGGTTTTGAAATAATCTAGGTTTCAAGACTAACCATGATTTGTAACCTACACTTCACATGGTACCCAAAGCACACCGTGTTTTATAACTGAGCTACTATGGAAAAGTATATCCATTTTTTCCAATAACATGAACAATGTTGTTATTTGAATTTTAGACCTAGATATACAAAGTTTAAAACACATGGGTTGGGTATGTTATGAATTTCAGGTTAATAAATACAATGTGTTTTGAAACATAACACATTTTGAAACCTCCTATTTCTCATAATGACTTCATAAGTATACATATATAGGTCTCCATTTCAAATAACAACTTCATTTCACGATAGTGTGTTTGGATATGAAATAATTCAAGTTTCAAAACATACCATGATTTGTAACCTACACTTCACATGGTACCCAAAGCACACCATGTTTTATAACCTCTACTATGGAAAAGTATATCCAATTTACCTAATACCATGAACAATGTTGTTATTTGAATTTCAGACCTAGATATACAAAGTTTAAAACACATGGGTTGGGTATGTTGTGAATTTCAGGTTAATAAATACAATGTGTTTTGAAACATAACACATTTTTAAACCTCCTATTTCTCATAATGACTTCATAAGTATACATATATAGGTCTCCATTTCAAATAACAACTTCATTTCATGATAGTGTGTTTGGATATGAAATAATTCAAGTTTCAAAACATACCATGATTTGTAACCTACACTTCACATGGTACCCAACGCACACCATGTTTTATAACCTCTACTATGGAAAGTATATCCAATTTACCTAATACCATGAACAATGTTGTTGTTATTTGAATTTCATACCTAGATATACAAAGTTTAAAAACACATGGGTTGAGTATGTTGTGAAATGTAGGTTAATAAACACAATGTGTTTTAAAACATAACACATTTTGAAACCTCCTATTTCTCATAATGACTTCATAACTATACATATCTAGGTCTCCATTTCAAATAACTTCATTTCATGATAGTGTGTTTGGATATGAAATAATCTAGGTTTCAAAACACACCATGATTTGTAACCTACACTTCACATGGTACCCAAAGCACACTGTGTTTTATAACCTCTACTATGGAAAAGTATATCTAATTTACCCAATAGTGTGAACAATATTGTTGTTGTTATTTGAATTGTAAACCTAGATATACACAATTTAAAAACACATGGGTTGGGTATGTTGTGAATTGCAAGTTAATAAACACGGTGTGTTTTGAAACACAACACATTTTGAAACCTCCTATTTCTCGTAATAACTTCATAACTATACATATCTAGGTCTCCATTTCAAATAAAATTATCTAATGACAATGCGTTTGGATATGAAAAATTTTAGGTTTCAAAACACATCATGATTTGTAACCTACACTTAACATGGTACCCAAACCACACCGTGTTTTGTAACCTCTAGTGGAAAATTATATCCTATTTACCCAATAACAAGAATAGTGGTGTTGTTGCTATTTGAAAATTAGACCTATATATACACAGTTTAAAAAAACATGGGTTGGGTACATTATGAATTTCAAGTTAATAAACACAATGTGTTTTGAAGCATACCACATTTTGAAACCTATTTCTCATAATAAATTCATAATGTAATGCCCTAAATTTAACACTCAAATACAGTTAAGGACAAAACACAACTATCAAATTTCACTTAAGAATGCTTGTATAACTCACAAAGCTGCTACCAAAGAAGGCACTACAAGGAGGATTACAACAATTAAGCAAATATAACTATAATATCTTGCTAGATAACTAAATTGCTAAGACAATGAAGGATGGTGTTCAAAGGAGACTTGAAGGTTGCATCAATGAGATAGACTTGATTAGTACCACCAACTCATCAATAGTCATAGACTTAGTTCAAGTTACAAGTTATGTAAATAGAATATATATAACAATAGTAACTCCAAGTAATAATAATAGGAGAACAAGCCTAGGGGCTAGACCTAATTCCTCGGGGGCTCGTCTCTGACGGCCTTGCCTACGTATATAATTCACAGAGGAATCGTAGTTCGACTCTTTGAGTTTATTGCAACTCATATCTGACTCTTTGAGTTTATTGCAACTCATATCTGATTGACAACAATACACAAATCATCTAGGTCTGATTCACAACTAGTTTATCAATAGCTTTATAAATACATAGAGTAGACAACTATGGTTAATCTATGTGGGCTTCTCTCACTATAGGAAGACATTACTAACTTGATATGATAAGAAGTATTCAAACCATTCCTCATTCGTGTACACAAATCTACAATTGATTATGAAATAAATCCATATAAATCCCATCCATATCATCTCTTATTCCATCTACCTTCACATAGTTAATGACTTTTAAGATGCTATTATTTGAAATATTAATCCAATAATTAAATAGAATTTCAACAAGTATTTACTACTATATGAATATAATAAATTAATTTCTATATGAAATGATAGTAATATAAAAATAATCTAACAATAAGGTTTCTAAGACTAAATTTTTAACCATCATGGTCATTATAATGATATTACAAAATAATTCTATTCAAGAAAATTAAACAAACCATAATACCCAGATTATCCAACAATTTATAGCTTGCTGATTTTAGCAGAAAAAAGAAGAAGACAGCATTTAAACAATTAAAACTTTTTACGTCCGATGTCCAAATTTTAAAATTTAAAATGATCTGGAAAGGGAAAGGAATGAAGGACGAAACCCAGAAATACTTTCTCCTAAAAGCCAATCAATGAAGAGCAGTTCTTTTCTGCAAATACACCCACTAGTTCACCCAAAAGAGGAGTTGACAACCAAAATAATCTTATTTCAAATATGTAAATAAATAATAAATAAAAGAAATGATTTCTTACTAATCTAATGCTCATATTTAACATTTACCTAACATGTTTTATTTTAACTTGATATTATATAATAATTAAATCTTCAAGATGGATATGAATTTACTAATAAACATACAGAAATTTCAGTGCAATACTATTTCTTATGTAAATGCAATACTATTTCTTATGTAAATGCCTATAAGAACATGTTTTTGGGAGGTTCAATACACACTTTTTGGGAAGCCTAACCCTATAAGAGCTAACAAATTACTGACAGACAACTTTAATAATGTAAGCCCAATTGCAAACAATAGATATCCCCAAATGAGAATAGTCAAAAATAATATTCAGCACACTGACATAATGACATTCAAAGAATCTCACACACAATGGCATAAGCACAAATTCAGAAATTTACATTTAATACATTGCCAAAGATTTGCAACTAAATATGATAACCTTGGTGTTAGCTTGATGGGCAGTAATGCAGACCATACCACTAAAATTGCAAGCATAGACTACTACAATACAAATGCTACTTGCTTCTTTCAGCATAAGCATAACACATCTTCCTACGCAGATGAACATAATACAACATATTTAATATTAAATAAGAGGGTCTATCTATACACCTGGAAATTACGATTCATTATTTATATTTGATTTTGATGGGAAAACTATTTACAAGAATTAGCAAAATGGCACATAACTGTGAAGAAGTATACTGTACAAGGTATAATTTTGTGAAGAATAAATAATCTATTGAGTCTAACATATGGAGATGATCTGCCATAAGATTCGTGACCTCTACAATCAAGCATGATTCTCACATTTTCCAGACCAAATAACTTGCATGATAGTCACGGCTCACCATAAGTAATTAATGTACTAACATGGAGATAATATGTTTTGCTAACGATTTAATGGTAAGAATGCTAGACAAAATTGATCTATTTTTCTATTCCTTTTTGGCTGGGAAGTATTAAAACAGTCCCAGAAAAAAAAATTACAAGGAAACAAAATATTGCAGCAGCGAGAGATTTTACACACAGAAAATAATAGCATATGTTATGTTTTTTTCATAATACCAGTCAGTATAAAATCTTTTCAAAACTACTATTTATAACAGCAAATACGAAATGAGTTCATAGACTCACCAAAAGCAATTACTAAAAAGAAGTAACTAATATAGAGTTTATGCATCTATTGTATAACAGTACGCATAAAGCATTAAGGAAAAAGAAATGCTAAAAACATAAAATAGAAACTATACGATGACAGCAGCACTGAAAAACTGTATCAGTTACCAACAGGCTCTCATATTATTTAAGTTAATTAGATGTGCAGTGTGGGCCAATGACGCCTAAACAGTCCACTAAAATGTATAAATTCTAAAATCTTAGACAGAGAAAATAAAGCCTAAATCTTCCTAAAAATCCATATTGCCTGTCTAATTATCATGAAGCTTTCTATTTGCTAGTTATTTGAAAGGTTCTTATAAAAGCTAAAAAGAATAATGCATTCCAAGATAGTGTAATGCTGTGCAAGTATATATACAATTTAAAATTAGATCATGACGGATGCTACTGGAATAGATATTGCTAAAACAATTTATAGATATTAGGTTCTGAACACTCTTAGACATGGGAGCTTGGGATGTGGATCTGGCTCTTTCTGTTGGTATCTTTTCAGCAATTTCAATAATCACTTCAAACTATACTCATCAGCGTTACATTCACAGATTGAATACTTTCAGAGCCATAAAATATTGAGCTAAGTAATTACACTACAACCCTTATTCATCATTCATTTCAGTCCTGTCACTTTCATTAAAAAAAATTACAAATATAGCTTGGACCATAATTACCGGTTTTTCCCAGCAGGAGATCCTTGGCTGAAATGATGGATTGGTCATAGATCTTCTGATTGCTAATCTCCACACCCAGTAAAGGTTCTAGCACTCAACAGGGTCATCAACGCAGTTTTAGACTTTCTAGCAATGATTAGAAATGTGCACAACAGGTGTATTGTGAACTCCACACCTCACAAAAGCCCCTCTCATGCCACGCCAACAGCTTGGTAAATGCAGCATGGAGTATCCCCGGAGCTTCTTGCAAAGCACTCCATCCCCTTTGACTCCAAACTTTCCCATTTTTACTGATTGCTGAGTACTAAAACTCTCCCAAGGCTACCGCACAATTACCTCCCATACAAGAAAATAATAACCCTCTGTATTCCATCAGAGGATGATCCTTTCTCTTTTCTTTTTCTGATTCTCCCTCTCTCCCTCCTCACAGTAGTATCCCAGGTTAATAATCATTCCAGATTTTGTCTATAATTGTCTATGGTTATCCTTTCAAATAAATATGTTGTACGGTATGGTGGGTCTGTAATTCGAGCTCTACCCCAAAGCACTTCAAGCTCCCAAGATTGAATCTATATCTTCCATTCGTGGAAATGTACACATTCCATAAATGAGAGAAGGTAGAAAAAGACCAAGATAATTAATACATAATATTGCCTTGACAAAAACATTAAGAAGATGATATGGTTGCTTGAGTTTAAGTGGTGCCTTACACCAGAAAATCTAGTTTTACTTTGTTGAGCGATTCATTCCTTAAATGCCCCTTCTGGCACCATTTTCATGAGAAGATCACTTCATTCTCGGTCAGAAAGATTCACCAAATCCCCCCCTAATCCCAAGGTAAAACAAAACTCTCGAATTTTTATTACGTGCCTCTGGCACCACCATTAATGGGCTTGACCTTTTTTAGCTTTTTGGCCTCCGCCAAGAAAGACCTTTTTCTTATCCCAGATTGTGAGAATGATGTTCACCACTAAAACTACACGCATATGGGACTTTTAACTCCCTTGACCAGCTCTGCCTAAAACAACATAATGATTGAATTTCATCTCCCCTCAAGATATTATGGCAACCAGTTCTAACATAACGTGTCTCCAGCAATACACTAGTCTAGCGATAGGGAAGGGTTGGTAAGGTAAATAAATTAAGGTTGATAAGATGTTCTATTTTCCATGCCCATTCAATGTTTCTAACACTTATCATTTATTAAAGACAGCATAAAGCATGCCTGATTTAAAGGCCAAGCGTATAGAACACTCAATCCTTGGAGGAATTCTATATAGTCACGTCATGGTCCAGCAAGTGAAAAAATTCACAATAATCACTTCCCTGGAATGTATTACCCAGAAAGAAAGCAATAAGATATTAAAACAAATAAACAGTCCAGCTTAGGAAATGTATATATCTATCCATATAAAACTCTTGCCTTTAATTATTAAGGGACCTATAAATATATAGAAAAATACTTAAAAGAGAACTTTAATATATATCATATTCTTCTAAGAATTTTCACATAATGTATTTAAGAATCATACATATTATAATACTAACATTCTTGGATAGCCGCAAAACAACTAACTAGAACCCTAACTCATCGGAGTAAATTGATTTCATATTAATTTCAGTTAACTAAATTTGTGATTGAACAAATGCCTTAATTTATTATTTTTAAAATGATGATCAAATTATATAAACAAAACAAAATGCTAGAGTCACTAATAATATTATAATCACTCAACTATATACATGTTAGAAACGTCATAAAATATTTAGTTATTGGACCTCGTCATAAGAATATTATATTTTGATTGACTAAGAAACCTTTATAATATTGGTATTATTCAATCAACTCTTTTTCCTTTTTTTTTTTAATTTAATAATAATAATATCGTTTAATTAACAATTTAACTAAACAATATTATTATTCACCCCCAACATAAAACTTACCAATAATAATGATGTTCTTATAGAATAGACTAATTGAATGTTTATAGTATTCTTATTTAACCAACACTTAGATCTCTATATGTATATAAATGTGAAATCAGAGTAGTAATGCTTAGCAATAGGTGGGGCCTCACACATAACTATACACATCCAGGTCTCCATTTCAAATAACAATATCATTTCATGATAGTGTGTTTGTGTATGAAAACTTACAAGTTTCAAAACACACCAAGATTTGTAACTTGGACTTTGTGGTTATTGGTAAGGGAATACTTATAGGATTATCATTGTGCATGTTGAACCATTATAGAAAAGTCTCATGATACTTCCTTTAGTTTAACTCATCCCATTCACCATCCATCACTCCATTCTACAACCTAATCCCCTTATCCCATAATCATTTGTCATTGGTACCTAGCTATAGGCTACTCCTCCATGCAATCTAATTCCATCTATCTAGTTTTTCCATCACTCCTTACAATTCAAAATCACAATAAGATCCCAATCCATGCAATCCAATTATGGAATCTACATTAAATCATCGAATCACATTTGTGGTATTATTTGTAGCCTTCTTGCAAGCCTTGATCCAACACCAATCATCATCATCAAGATGTATCCTTTCTAATCCTTGTGTTGTTTCAAGATATATCATTATTATATCAACAACACCCAATCATCATCGTCAAGCTGTATCCTTCCCAATTCTTGTGTTTTTTCAGGATACATCCTTTCCATATCAATAACACTCCATCCATCAAGTTAACATCATTTTAAGAGACTTTTTCATTTTAAGTAATACATGTTAGGGTTAAGGTGACATTTACCTTGCAATCCTATGCATAATTCATGTATCTTCAACACTCTTGGAAAGTGTCCTTGGATGGTTAGAGTGAAATTATAAATTATTTAATAATTCAGATTCTCTAGGAATCTTGGTATGAGTTTTCATATGCATTCATGAAGAAGGTGGAACACAATGGTGGCAGTTATAGTTCAATTTTCAGTCACTAAAAATACTTTCCTAATTATACGTGCTAGGATGGAGGAGTGAGAATATTGTATGACAAGATAATGCTCATATAAGTTGACCACTCCACCATCACATCTCCCCCACCTACTAAGTTCACTTTGGGTCCTTATATCCCAAAATCCCATCCTCCATCTCAACCTACTCATCCCCTCATCTACCAATCTCATATCCCTCTCACCCATTCTAAACATCCCACTCCTATAATTCCCAACTAGGATCAATAAAGGTGCACCTCTATGAATGTCATCTGACATCCTCCCTCCATACACCCCATCCATGCTCCTTTGTCTACCACTCCATTCATATTCCCTTCATATCATCCATCTCCTAAATCCATAGAGTTAAAACATAACCACTTGTTGATATCTAGCTATCCAAATCCTTATCCCAATATAAATTAATAATCCCCCATACCCTCAATACCTTTTCCACATTATTAGCATCATGATACCAAATATATTAGTTTACAGTTCTTTTCAAATACATAGAAAATATGATCACCTACATCTAATAATAATACAAATTTAATTACATTATAAAAAAATGTATTAATATAATAATATAATTTAATAATAAATATATAATATTATAATATAATATATACAATAACAATAAAATAATTTAATAATTGTAATATTCTAAAACTAATATATAATATATAATTTAATATAATATTAATTGTAAAATAAAAATACAATTGCATTATGAACATATATAACAAACTTAAATATAATAATAAATTTATAATAACATATAATTATTTTATTATAATAATATAATATTATCATATAATTATATTTAATATAATAATAATTATAAAATAATAATATAAATTTAATTGCATTATAAAAATTATAATTATAATAATAAAACAAAATAATATAATACTACAATATTATAATATAATAATATAATAATATAATAATATAAAACTAGTATAATAATATATTTATTATAATATCATATAATATATTAATAATAGTGGTAATTGCAATGATTTTCGTCTATGTTGTGGAGAGGAATTTGGAGCCACAATCACTTTAACCAATTAGATTATTTGTTCATTGTAACAAACTCCATATAGATAAGTAGGAGGTATTTTTCCACAGCGAGTCAAATTATGATATTGCTATCAGGATTCAACCGTGTAGTTTCGAGTCAAACTCATTGACCCATGTTTCATGAGTAGTGGTTCAACAAGAACCCATCTCTCATGATATTGAATGGTCCACTTAGCACTCATTGCATCTAGGTGATGCTCATTGAGGTGAAGGCACTGGTCATTCCCGAGGTCACCCATCCCAAGATCAAGCTCAGTCAAGCCAGCTTAACCGGAGTTTTCCAGTTAAGCCCTTGAGTTGTTACCCCATTTGCAAAACCTTCAAGAGTGTTGTGCCTAGAACCATTCATATACAGAGCCCCCTTTAGCCTATCAATTGGATAAGTAGGAGGCTTTACACAAATGAAGTCACTATGATATTGCTATTAGGATTCAACTGCAGTTTTGAGTCAAACTCTATTGACCCATGTTTCATGAGTAGTGGTTCAACAAGAACCCATCTCTCATGATATTGAATGGTCCACTTAGCACTCATTGCATCTAGGTGATGCTCACAGAGGTGAAGCACTGGTCCGTCCCGGGAGGTCACCCATCCCAGTACTGCTCCAGCTCAAGCACCGGTCCATATAACTCTTAAGGCTTCTTAAATACATTTCTTTTGGATGGCCCCACCCACGTTAGTTGAAGTTTACGTTTGAACAGAGAAAGCGGCAAAACTACAAAATTAAATAAATAACGGCGCTACCTTCCGTTATCCTTCCCGTCACTTCCGCTGCCAGCCTGGTGGGCCCCCGGTTATCAATTTGTATGATGTTTCATCTATGGTATATGCATGTTACATGCCTCTAACATGCCTTTTTTTAGGGAGATTAGCAGCGTCCAGAGGGCATCGGGACTCCCTGAAAAGGTTGCAACGGCAAATACATGAACGAAAAGATACGAAGGAAAAAGGTTGGGTTAAAAGTGGATAAAAAATGGTACGAAAGGTAAAGGTGAGGTTAAGAGTGGGCCCGGCCACCTAAGCAGTCAATGCTTAGAGTGCCGGCCGTAAAAATCTAGAACCTATCACTAATTGACCTTCCACAACTCTTCGGCGTACCCATTGCGCACCAAGGTGCCATTGCTAGTAATACTAATGAGTAGACTTTTAACCGTTCAATTTGAGGACAAGTTGTGCTTTTACTTGTCGACCTTATTTATCTTGCAACGTCTGTAGTCTGCGCATGTTTTCGCAGTAAACAAGGCAGGACTGTGCTCATTGAGCAGCTCTTTCCTCGGGGCTATCATTTTGTTCCCCGGAGGTCCGCAAAACACTGGCCATGACATTCTCACGTTGTCTTTGCTCACCACGCTCCTGTGTAAAACGTTCTTGTACTTGCCATTGCTCAATATCTGCGCATTTATCAATAAGCCATCTCAGTCATATGAGATCTTGCAAACATAAAGAAGACGATAGAAAAGAAGGAAAAACCTGTAGTGTATCTCCGATGTGGACAATAATGGCGTTTGGAACATAATCAACATAAATCCAGTCACAGTCTTTGTGAACTTATAGTCCAGGAACTTGGATCATTACAAGCAGAGTTAAAGCGCTCATGTCGGTGTGAGGTACAAATCCCAGAGCGAGCTCCGGCTGAGGACAGGGCGGATAGTAATTTATCTTCATCTTCATTTCCATGTCTTCCCCGCCAATCGCTTCTTTCAGCGAACGTTCTTGCACCCCAAGATTTGTAGAAAGAGCAAAAACCAGCTTGTCTACCACTCCCGAAATCTCTCTGCCATATTCTTCACATACCTCTCTGCAATACAAGCAAAACAATCCTCTCACGCTCACAAATTAAATTCTCGTTATCTATACAAGTTCAAAATAACTACAGAATGCTTTAAAGAGAAAGAAATATTTACCTGCAAGAAACAGGGCGTTTAGGCCAGGTATTGAAATCCCTACGGGAAGGAGGCCACAGTAGATGGAAATAGTAATCATTCCACCCAAGCTTTCCGTCAATATTGTGTGCCAGTTTAGCGCCATAGCCTTCCAGATTGCCCTCCTAAGCATTGTTGGCATACGTTTCCTTTTCCTCCAGTGGGAGATCGAAGAACTCCTTCCCCACGGCCTGCAAGCGTTGGATTAAATCCTCTGAAGCTCTGTGATTCACTACTTGAAATATCCTCCATTTCTGCGCCGCGCTTCATATTTCTGTCACCGTTTGTTGACGGAGATCAGCCGATGCGTCTAACTTGGACACGTCTATGAGCCGAATTTTGGCAGGAGGAGCATTGAGAGCAGGCATCTCGTGGTTGGCTCTGATGAACTGAGAAGGTATTGCCTCTATTCCACCCATTGCAATGGATTGCACTCGAACTGTTGCCATTATGTCAGATTGCTACACCAACAAAACGGAGGACTCGTGTAACGCGGTTAGACTGAGTATATGGTCTCGTTATATAGATATTCTCGCATATTGGAAACCCAACGAATTCCTCATAGCGGAGACCAGCTGGATCGGGCTACGTGGAAGAGTGACTTCCAATTGTTATGGCAGTACAGCGTACGAGGAGGACGGGGGAAAATACAAATGACTTTCATTAAAGTTTCTGCCTCTAAAAAGACTTCACAAAGGGAAAAGCACCACATTTGTTGATTTAATGCTTAATATTTTTAACAATATTGAATCAATAGTTGTGAAGTGTTGATGATAACTACTAATAATTGAATAATATGTATTCTTAAGATCTAAAAAGCAACAAATCATGTGATGCGACATCACGCAACAATAAAACATGATTTAGTGCACAAATCTCGGTCTCACTTTTTTTGGGACCTTTTTGAACACCTTGACAAAAAACATTAAGAATAATTGGCAAATCATTAAGAATAATTTTTTTCTAAATTATAAGTTTCAAAGCTTTGTTATTTTTCCTGAAAGCTTTGGTTCCTATGGACTTGGTTATAAAATTATGCACTCCCTTGCAATGTAATATTCTCAAGGATTGGTGTTGGTTGTCTAGTTTTCAGTTTGGTTGCTTTCCTTTATAAAATGTATATTTAATCCTTCTTCCTTCCTTGTCATTGAATCCTAGACTAAATAAAAAATGGAAATGTAAGTTTAAAGAAAAAACATGTAGAATATTAAGTGCCCAAATATGGAGATTGAAAGTTGAATCTAATACTCCCATTTTGGCTTGGAAAATTTTGCATTTCAAATTTCCTGTAGGTGACAGATTGAAATACATTGTGGTATAGCCAGCTAAATAGTCCGTTTGCCAACACAGAGAAATACTGAAACATGTCTTTTGGGAAATTTTGTGGGCTAAAAGAAAATGGAATGTTATTTTAAAATTCCTTTATGATCTATTTTTGGGCATACATTGAAATGGAAAGAAGCTATTTTGAAATTTGGCTTTCAAATTAACGTTGTGGCTAATCTATGAGGCACACCATTTTTCTTAACATCTGGAAGAGTAGATGTTTATCAGTTTTTTTAAAAGCATAATGCTCATCAAGAAGGGGAAATGCTAGATTTTTACTCTCATGTTATTTTCCAAATTATCTTTTTGTGTTCTCAATTGCAGGGGGTCTCCAAAGAGAATGTGAAGATTAACAATCACTTAGACAAGATAAAGTTTCAATTTCTATAGTTACATGAAAAATATACTATTTGCTCCAAACAACTTCAATGTATGGTAAAATTCAGGCTATAAGGTTGTTTCCTTGTGATGTGTGAGGTCTTTGCTCTTACCCTTGGCTTTTATTGGTTTTATAAGACTGTTGGTTTTATTGTATCTTTCCTTTTATGTTGCAGCCTACTAATTGCATTGACTTCTTTGTAATTATTTTGTATTGTATCAGTAAATAAAAATGTACCATTGTCTTCAATCTACCATATTAATGGAAAACTTTAGCATACCCCAACACAATAAATTTGGCAAGTAAGCAATAGCAATTAGTCTATTTTAATTTAATTAATCTAGTAGCATATTCTGAATGTATTCTAGGGTGATCCCACAATAGTGGTTTACAATTTTTGGCCAAACTAGACACTGAAATTATTATTTTTAACTAAATCTTTATATTCAGGCACCTATAGCGGCTAAACCGTGAAGAATTTGAAGATGATACAAACTAGAGTCTAGTCACATTTTCTCTATAGATTCTAAAAATATTTTTTTCAAAAGTTTTGGAATCAAATTGCACGTCTTTTTCCATCTCCCATGAAAATAGATTTTTTTCAGAAAATAACATTTTTAAAAAGTGACGCACACCGTATAATGCATAATTTTTCTTCCATGAAGGATAAAATTCTACCTTTTGAATTTAGATTCGTGAATCATATCTAGTGCTTCCAATTTGTTATAGTAATGTAGCTTTTTATTGAATATTTTTATTTAATCAAGTTTCAAAGTCAAAACCAATTACAATTCAGACATAGCGCGACTGTATAACGCATAACTTTTTTTGTATATATCGAAATTCATTTTATTTTATTTTTGTTGGACCAAGGACTTCAATATCTGGTGCACTCATATTTTTTTTAAAAAAAATTGATAATCTACTATTTTTCCACATGTGCAGAACAGAGACCTTCATTTTCGATGAAAAACCTATGTTTAATAAAACTAAAAAGACAAATACATAATAAAACCAAAACATATTAAAATTATATTCATTAGATAGCTCATTCCAAGGACTACCTGATTCCAGTTGGGTTTGTGAAGATTCATCCATTTTCATCCTCAACCCGAGCTCCGAAGTGCCAAAAATTTGGGTTTTCTTATGTCTCAATGGGGGATGAGGAATAAAGGGAGTTCGAGCGAACCCCTAGGGGTTCACTCGAACCAAGGTTCATTTGAACCCTCCTTTTATAAGGGGTTTTGTTGCCTTTTTTGGCAGAAAATCATTAAAAGGGTTCGGTTGAACCCAAGTTCTAGCAAACCCCTAATAGGTTCGTACGAACCCCTAAAATCAATTTTTTTACCATGCATTCATTTTTTGTGAGTTTTCCTTCCTCACTTCAATTGTAAACCACTATTGTGGCTTCACCCTCTACCATGGTTTGTATTTATTGGTTTTGATTTTATTTTATGTTATTTAAAATTGATAAATTGTCTATTCATGTCCAATTTTGTATCTATGATATTAATATTTGTATGTACAATTTTGACTCTGTTTTGAACAATTTTGAATGTTGCTTGTGGTTTTTAACTTTACATTCTTGATCTTCTAAAATTTGTTTGCCTTTGCTATCTAAAAATGGTCATGATTGTAAGTTCACCATTAGAACTTGATGTTCTATGAGATAAAGCTAACTACCTTCCCATCTTTTTCCATAGTCAAATCCTTAGATGATTTAGTAATTAAGAATAATTTTCTAGACACCACAAGAAAAATACAAATACTTATATTTGTCACGATGGTAGGATCCTCATATCTTAACTATGTACTACTTTTGAACATTGTAATAGGTATAATATAGTTATTAAGTTAATATTACATTATGTGGATTCATCCCACCTTGCATATATTTCATAAATCAGCCTTTGTGATGGTTTTCTATTGATGCAATACAATAAATATATCATCTAGGAATCACATTTTGTATTATATTTTTTCTCTTAAGGAGGTTTTCTACTCAAAGAGGTGTATGATTCTTATCATTAATATATGAATATTCTTAGCTATTTTCTAGGTATAATATTATTTCATGTGTTAGTATTCTATTTGATTATATTTTATATTTGAAGATCCTAATAAGTGGTATCAAATAATTTTCTAGGGCCATGTAATTTTTTAGTAATATCAAATTATTGGCTTCTACAGCTAAACAACGCATGCTCTCACATCAACCTTAAATGAATTTGGTGAGAAAAAGCTAGTGAAAATAGTGGGTACTAAATATTTTATTGTTATTTTTCTGTAGTATATTGTTTAAAGGTTCGAAACTCTATGTAGAGGGTTTTAAAATATTGGAAAGAGCTACTATTTCTATTTAAGCTAGAATCTCCATAAAGGTTATGGGGAAGTGAAGAATGTTTAGAATCAAATAACTAGGCCTTAAACAACATTCAAGAAATGAAATTGTGCTTCCACATACCTTTAATTATATCAAAATACACTCCACAATAATGAGAATCCTCAACATAGGAAACCATCAACTATTTTTAATCTATAGTTCACTAATTAGTGGAAAGTAATAGGAAGTTACTCTCTCCATACCTTGAAGATGAGATAGTATGTTTATGGGAAGGTGAAATATTTTGTAGTTAGAGATTTGAAACATTGGATTGGTTCAATATTTATTTAAATGAAACATGTGTGTTAAAAAGAAGAGTGAAACAATAAATGAGAAATGTGATTCTTTAATGTATCCATACTACTTAACAATGATAGATCATTATTAAGTGGAAAGAAACAATAAATAAAAATATAAACCATAATAGATTATTTACATAGAGAGACCCTTATGGGGAAAAAATCCACACTTGAAGAGAATACACCTTGTATTAATCCTAAATATAGTTACATCAATATATTAGTTTATCCCTCTAAATTTTAGTAGCGTAACTATACATAATATATAAAAAAATCTCAAAATTTATATTACAAAATACACACACACACACACATAGGTGTGTGTGTGTGTATGTATGTATGTATGTATGTGT
>VDFB02298978.1:62362-73259 GCA_007258455.2 Sequoia sempervirens | reverse complement strand
ACTTGAAAATGGGCAATTCTAGGGTTTTTAAGCCATTTTCTGGCTGCTCTCAAACTGTCAAGTATTCCTCACACCAAATGAGTTGGTGGAGTTTCCTCCTGATTGCCAGACCTTTGCAAGAATCCCACCTGCCTTCTCCAAAAGGAAATTAGTCAAGAATTTATCACCCCTGCAATTTATGTGCTCTACACTTAAGTCTTCCTAGCCGGGCACTTCCTTGGCTCGCCTAGGGCAAGACTTTTCCAACAGCTCATGTGCTTTCACAAACCCTACACCCTACCATATATACATACATGGAGTCTAGTCACTATTCCCAAACGGCCGTATAGTTTGTACGGTGGGAAAGTGAGCTAATACTCCATTTTCTCAACACTGTCTGGTTCAGACCAACAACAGGGTGAAAAAAACTATTTACAAACAGTGATTGAAATTGAATAAAGAAGACTAATAGATGGCACACAATGCTTGAGAAATCACTACACTACATCCTACACAAAACACAGTGCCATGGTTAATCCATTAAAAGCTCACTTCAAAGCAAAAATTAGAAAATTCACTCAAACACATTGTTTTCTTCAATTCACAAACTTCAAAGCAAATACAAAAATGCTTCCAACCCTTCTCCAATGTGAGGCATTCCTTAAATAGGGTTCCTCAATCAGTTATGCTCCCTTGGGCTCTTCTTGGCCGTATGAAGCTCTAATTGAGCAATATTTGCCAAAGATTTTCATGAATTCCTAAAACCCAAAACCTTATTTTGGACTAGATCCTAATGATGCCTCATCTATGGTCAACATGACCTTCATTAGAGTTCAACACCTAAATCAAAAATGCCACTAAGGCACAACCAAAAATGAACATGGAAAAGACAAGTTGGCCTAAACAAATGCCAAAATATGATTCCAAACAATCAGGTAAATGGGTGCCTGCACCCAAAACCCCAAGTGGGTATCATCATTTGTGAATAAAAAATCTTTCTCCATCGCCATGAGAGCATCAACTAGGTTTATTTTCATTACAAATCATTTTTTATATAGAAAGAAACACTATTTTTTTCCCGAATGAGAACCAAAATGTAAGCTTTTCCAAGCAAGGTCGAAGCTTGGGGACTCTTCTAAGTTTTATGAGAAAGTCACCATTGAAACCATAGCTTTATTTTAAAATTGATTCACTATTCTGAAAATCAAAAGTGATTTCATTTTGCATGTGCATATCACTATGGATTCACTTGTTTGTATTCAAAATGCAAACTCTTCTTCACTCAAACTTTTCTTAATGAAGCAAGCTAATTTCTTTGTACTCTTTTCTTTCAGAAGGACATGTTGCTCCAATGACATTTGTATTCTCTCCTATCAATGCATAGGTTATTAACAATTGCTTTCTTTTCATTTGACTTGAAGTGCGTAAACACAATGAAACTCAACTCCATTTGATACTTTTTAGTTGGTTATTAGACAAACATGTTTCCTCATATTCTCCATGCACTTTCTCATTCACTATTTAATATGGCTTCCATGATATTTGCACACACTTTCTTTATGAAGAACACATAGACAATGCTCTACTTACTCCCAAATGTATTGCATAGTGATTCCTCTATTCTATTTACTTACTTTTTACAATTTTGTATTTGGTCATCTTGTTGTTCTTTGTCACCCATTCTAAGCACTTGAATATTTAGAAAAATGCACTTTAAGTTCCACTTTTACCACAATTTCATGGAACAATGCAATGAGATCCTCTTTATATCTGTAGCATCAATCATATTGAAACAAGACTTGAGTTTTTTGCAATCTATTTACACTAGTGATGTTGTTTCAAGTTATATTCAACTCAAACACTTAGTGTATTGTGTCCACATTCAACAATTCTTCTTTTTCCTTCATCCTTTGGATTTCATGCTTCACTGGCAGCCATTTGTTGCTCCATTTCTTGATGGAGAGAAAGTCTCCATCTATACTCTTTATGCATTTTTATTTCTTGTAGACAGCTAATGTTGATGTGAATCTTGATCTTTGCATAGAAGATTTTGAAATATAAACACCTGATGATAGTGTTTTGAAGCTTCTCCATTTACTTCAGTGGTCACTTTTGATTGGAATTATGTATGCTTGTTTATTATCATATTCCATGATGATGCACTCTTTGTGATGGTCTATGTGAGTGATTGATCATTTATGGTCTTCAACTCATTGCATTTTCAGACTTGATTGTCCTAAATGATCAATTGCTTGAGCTCTTATGACACTTGTGATGTACTCCTTCAGATGCATATATCTTTTGGGAAATTATGAATTTGTTTCCATTCTCAACCCCTTTCTTGAATGTTAAGGGGCGGCATGCCGAGCTCAACCCTTGTGGGAGCCTGTTTTACACCACATGTTATAAGTCTTCAAAGTAGATCAACAACATGGCTTTTCCTATACCTGCACAAGAAACAAACAATGTTAGATTAAAAACAATAAGTTCAAAGTTTTTGTGATGCTTCCGCCTTTGTATTCTCTTGAAAAATTCTTGTCTTTGCTTAATTGATTCAATGCACCATAAGCAATGTTCTACATTATTGTTGATAGATCATATAAGAGGATTCATAAACCGGGCTCTAATAAAAAATTTCCAAACATTTGTAGGTTCACTTGGAGAACAAGAGAAAAAAGGGATGAACAACATTGAAGGAAACTTGAAGACACATTCAGGAAATGACATCTATGTTCCCTCTTATGTGCTATTTTCCTTCTTTATCTTCAGTAGTATAGTGTACTCCTTGTGTTTCATTGAATCAGCCATTCCCACAACTTGTGTGGGACACTTGATTCTTCTTTTTATCCCAATTAATATAAAACAACATTTTGTGCAATTTTTATTCAATTATGTACTTTTATTTTGCAACAATGTATCGAAAATTATGAATGAATAACTAAATAGAGAATGAAAGCACTTTCTTTTTATCTCATGCAATCATTTATGTTGTAAATCATGAATGGAAAACTGAAACACATTGCACACTTTTGAACAACTCCTTAAAACTCACATACTTGCAAAGGTTTAAGCAACTATAGAATTTAATTCAAAAAATTTCACCTTAAAATGAACTTGATCAATTAACCAACTCTATCAATTTGAGCTTTGGTGAAAAATTGATAATAGTACACACTTGAAGTTGACCCTGAACCAAAAATTTGTTTGAACATTGAGAAAGGCAAGGAAAATCCTTTGAAAACATTAACACCAACTACACAAGTGGAACTCATGCAAGACAAATAAAAACACATTCTGGAAATCACAAAGCTATTAGAAGATGATTGGGGTTCCTTATACTTCAAACCAACATTCATGGGAGAATACAAGATCATAAACAAAGACTCTGAAAAGGGAAAATAAAAAGCGGTAGGGTATGTGCAGGATCATGATGGGCCAAAAAGTGGCGATATGATGGGTATGTGTAGGGTATGTGGTTGATGACTATTTTTTTACCCAAAATTGATGAAATGAAAAGGATTTTTAAAGGATATTCTCAACTTTCTACCAATATAAATTATGTTTTACTTTGAATTTAATAAATAATTATTATTCATTTTCTATTTGAATTATGGCTAAAGTCCTAATTGATAGGTTAATTGAAAAACATCTATAGCTTTCAAATGGTATCAAATTTTTTGAATCCAAAGCATGCATCACATTCTATGCTTGCATACTATAGGATTAAAAAAAAAAAAATTTCATGAAGTTTTGACCAAGTTAAGATGGTCAACATATGAGTTTTTTATATTTTTTAAAAGTTATAATAATAAAAATTCACAATTAATTATTGGGAGAAACATTACAAAAAAATATGCATCACATTGGGACATGAGTCCTCCACTTATATATAAATATTATAAAAAAATATTATCATTTTATTGTGGTTAGGGTGGTCAGACAGACACCTACTTATTTTTTCCCTGAATTTAAGTACTACTCTATTGAAATTTTAATTAGATTTAAAAATAAACCTAGTAGTTTAGAAACTATATTAAATTTGTTAAAAATATATTGTAACATATTTTTGAAATAATATAGATAACTTATTCAAATTTTACGTCAAGTTGCCTAACTCTAATTTTTCTGAATTTTTGCCACTTAAGGGCCTATTTTTTCCATGATGATCTGCACATACTTAATGTCAAGAAAAAATTAAATGACCCTTCGAAAGTATTCACCTCAACCAATTTAGAAAAAAGACAACAAATTACGCAACAAACTTTGATGAACTTAGTTATGAGCAACCACTGAATCCTAAAGAAATGAAAAAACTTTATGGAAGAGGTTATGAACTTATGAAACAACTTGGGTATAGTGGAAAAGGATGTGGTGCTAGAGAACAAGGTATTCATGTCCCTATAGATCCTCACACACAAGAAAATACTAGTGGTCTTGGTTATTATCCTTCAAAAGAAGCAAGTAAACATTCACTCAATATCAACAATCTTACAAAAGATTCTTCTAATCCAACTTTAACAGTAGTACATCCTGAAATGATAGACATTAGTGGTCTTTATTGTTATCCTTTACAAGAAATGAAACAAACAAATAAATCTTCACTTAATGTCAATGTCATCTCATAAAACACTAATTATTTGAATTTGTTAGATTTTACACCCTCAAGAAAAGGAGTAAACAAAATCTCACAATCTAAAGAGTCTTGCGTAAGTATGAAACCTTTTACTAAGAAAGAGATATATTTGTCACAAAATAATGAAACATCTTCTACTTTTGATCAAGAGAATATCTTAACAAGACTCCTTCAAGATCGTTTGATATCCCTCCATCCAAAAACATGAAATAAATTCTACTACAAAAATTTATTTTGCACATATCCTAGAGTTCATGGTCATTCTACTAATGAATGTAAGGCTTCGTGTAATAGAATTCAACATCTTAAGGAATATGGTGATCTTTCTTATGTTGAAGCACCTATTTCTTCTAATTGACATTTATTTTAATGTTTCTCATCAATCATCTCAGCTCATCCTTTTCTTGCACTAAGTGGGGTCAAGGGGTTAGGTTAGCCTTGTGCTTGTATGCCACTTTTTGTTGTCTCTTTTGGTTAGTTTCCCACCTTTCATGTACATATAAGATAAATCTTGGGATGTGGATGACATGCCTTAAGTTGGCTCGCATGTGACATACTACCTTTTGGGGGAAGCCCCTTTTCATGACATAGCTTATTGGAAACATATGACTAGGCATAGGGCTTTCCGGATAAGCTCTCATATCTTCTTCTACTTAAAAGAAATTGCTCATAGCAATGGTGTTAGCAACCGCTTTAAAGTGGGGGAATACATTGAAACTCATGTTTCACTATGCTATTTTATTTATTCTTGTGATGCATCCTTTTCATGGTGGTGTTAGTGGGTTTGATTTCCTCCAAGAGCATGATATCTCTTTGAATTGTCCTCTCTTGGAGACATTAGACATGATGTTCCCTAAAAAGAGACCTTACATGAACTAAGAAAAATACCTTTGAATATATCCTACACTATTTGGTATTTACAATTTTAGTTATATGGTCACCTTGCATAACACACTTTGCATGCCTGTGGAGCCATCTTGATTGTTCATGAGTTCCAAGAATACAAAGCTTTGCTTTCCTCATGAAGCTCAAAGTTCATTGTTTCATGGTGCCTTACCAAAGTTATCAAGAGGTATAAATTTGGTATGGTTGGATGGGAAGCCAATCTAAGGAATGACTTTCCCTTAGCCACTCATGTGTGTGTGTGGGCACATACCAGATGTGTGTGTATGTGTCTCACCCTCATGGACTACTCACCCTGTGGATGACCTAATGTTTTGTGGCCCCAAAGTGAGTGCATTTTTGTCGAAGCTTCATCCACCCATCTTGTTTATTTATTTCTTCTTTATGTCTTTGACATTGCATGTTTGTGTATCTTAATGTTGCATATCATACAACTCATGCATGTCCTTTTATGTGTGTCCTCAATCTTGGTTATCCTAGACCATTTGCATTGGTACACTTGGACCCCTCTTGAATGTCTACTTTAGTGTGAGTTTGAAGCAAGTTCATCCTCTCACTAAAGTGGGGGCTAAATGTACTATATAAAATTGTGCGCTCTTGGAGATAGTAAAATTTCACACTTCATTTCAGAATGATTAATGTTAAAATAAACTTAAATGTCACCTTAATCTAGTGTTGCAATGTGTTGTACACATTCACATTAGATTTAGGACCTTTCTAATCCAAATGAACCTAAATCTTCCTTAATTTAATGTTGTAAAAGTGTATTTATTTACATCTTCACATTAAATTTTGGAGGCTTGTAAACTAAATGGACCTAATCTAGTGTTTTAATGTGTAACTTTACACATTCACGTGGGATTTAGGGCCCTTTTGAGCTAAATAGACCTAATTTTTCCTTAATTTAATGTTGTAAAATGTATTTATTTACACTCACATTGAATTTTGGGCCCCCTTGAATTTATGACCTTAATATCATCATTAATAGGCCCCTATGACCCCATCTTATGCATCCCAAGGCATATTTTAATCAAAATCCCAACATAGACCTCATATAAACTTAATTTCTAGACTCCCTGAAATTCTCTCTCTTCAAAAAGGCTTTGCAGGACCCATATGCCACCTTGGGAATATGAGTCCCATCTAGGTGGGAACCATATGCCACATGTAGCATATGAGTCCCGTTTGGCCTATTTTTAAGGTTTTGAGCAGGACAATCTGGGTTTTAAGTTTAAATTTCATGTATGTTAGCCTCTAGGATCTAATACACATGATATTAGATGGAGTGCCTATATAAACACGCTTTAAAATCCTTATTTCACCCAATCAAGACTAAGCCAACATGATATCAAGTCAAGCAAGCAAGAGTTAATCATTCCAAGACTTCACAAGAGTGTTAAGAGAGTTTACAAGATCATTTCTAAGGCATTCAAGAGAAAAATTCTCCATCAATTGTTGCAGAAATTCAAGATCCAGTATCATGTCAATATCATCAAGCATCAAGCATTTTGTTGAGCTAATTTTGTGATGTAGCATTGAAGATCCAAGATCAAGCATTGTTCTAAACCTATTTTCAAGATCAAGATTTACATCCTTCATGGTCACTTCATGTTGAGTTGTAGATTTAGAAGACAACATTCAAGGTATCATTTTCCATGATTCATGTTCTTTGTTTCATGTTTCATGTCTTCATTTTATTATCTCATCCTTTGGTTTAATTACCTACAAGGGGTTTGACCAAGACAAACCCCTATTCCCTAACTATCAACAAATTTTCTCTCTCTCTCTCTCTCTCTCTCTCTCTCTCTCTCTCTCTTTGTGTGGATCAGAGATCTAGGTGCTTGAAGACTTAAAGATCCTTCAAGATTAGGCTGTGTAAGGTTGTGGGAAAAGCTACTGGTTAATAAAGGTTTCTATCTTCTACAAAAAAGTCACCTATAGGGTTTCGAAATCAATAGTTTCTAAATCCACCGTGTCAAGGGGCCGTACCAACCCCTGATCTTTTCATCCCGCCTCTTCAACATTTGTGCACTTAAACCCTCTCTTTGACATATATATTTCTACTTTAGTAGTGGTTTTGAGCATAAGTTCATACTCTCACTAATGGGGCTGTTCGTGTAGGAATGTGATACCTTATAATTTCACACTATGTTTGGTCTCCCTAAATTATTGAGTTTAATTGACCCTATAAATACCTTAAAGTTATGCATTTTATAGCCCATTTGTCCCATTCAAGCAAGTAACATTGAACAAATGCATACAACTCATTTGTTTCTCCCAAAACTGTGTCCTAGAAATGTGGACCAAGACCTATTTTTTTAAATACATTTTTAGAGTTAATTTAATGTTCACAATTCAACTTGCAAATGTCATCTATCAAGATCTATTTTTTGGGAAATTAAATAAACACCTTTAAATACCTAGTCTTTTCAACATTTGAAACTATAAAACAATTTAGAGAAGAGGTTATGATCAAGCATTATTTTCAAGAGCATTCGAGAGAAAAATTTAAGAGCTTTATTGCAACAATTCAAGATCCAAGCACCATGCCAAAGTGTTTGTGAGTTTATTTTATGATGTTGTCATTATTTTGCGAAGGCTAAAATCTTTTGTAGGTCTCCAAAGAATTCAAGCATTCAAGTAAAGAAAGATCCAATTCCCTTGGAGTGATGTGTATGTCTCCAATTCTTCAAGGAAGCTATTGAAGTGTGGTGAGGTACAACATATTTTGATTTCATAATTCCTTCCTTTCCATTATCATTTATCCATTGATATTTTGATTGTGAAAGTGGAAACACTATTCACAGGGTTTGATTAAGGAAAGCCCCTAAAATAGACCAACATTTTCTCATCCTTTGAATGTGTAGGTTATAGGTTGAAGAAAGATTGAAGATATCTTGAAGAATAATTTTGCATTGTTGTATTTTTTTTCATACATCTTGTCACTTGACATGTGGGAAAACTTAGTACAAAATTATTTGATAGCATTTCAAAAAAATTACAAGTGCAAATAGAAGTCTCAGATCTACCACCAAAGGACCTAGAAATTTGATTAGGACCCCCTTTTAGAGACCCATTTTCCATTGGAAAAATGAGTCCTTGTAGGCACATCGAAACCAAGTTTTTTAGTAGGTTTTTTGTCCTCTATACTTCCTAGATCCACTGACAATTTTTTTTTATTTTTTATGTTTTTCTATTGCCAATATCTTGCATTTTATGTATTAGGGCATATAGGATCATTAGTCTAATAATTTTAAATATTTCCAATCCATTGTAATCCACAATTAGATGTAGATTCGGGTCTGATTGACTCAACATTAGGGCTGCAAGTCAATCTTTTCACCTTGTGATCTACATCTCTAATGAAACTTTAGAAAAAGGAACCATTGAATCCTATCTTCATTGTAATTTATGGCCTAGGACCCATTTCTCTATATTTCATGGTGAAAATTTTCTCAATAATTTCATCAAAGGTAGAAGTGCAATGAATGCACAGATGGAAAGCCATCTCTGTATGTAAGTTTTCAACAAAGATATTCAGTAATATTTTTTGAGTAAGTGACATGAAAGATGGATAGCTTGAGCTCACCATCTTTGCAAATAGTTTGAAAAATGTTCTTCAGGGCATTGTTTGTTAGCACATAGATCCATCATGCCAACATCATGCTCATTGTTATAAGAGAAATGTAGCATAAATTTCTCAAATAAATCTACAAAAGTAGAGATGGACCCCTAGGGAATGTGCAAGAACTACTCCAATGCTTTTCTACCCAAGCTATGAGGGAAAAAATGACGGAGATATTTATCATTGTATACCACTTCTTGAAAATACATATATGATTCCTTAACATGATCACTTGGGTCACCTTTCCCTTTATATTTGTCAAATTTTGGGATCTCAAAATTTTTATGGAAAGGAGTGGTAGTAATTGTGTGATCAAAAGCATATAGGCATAACTCCTCAAATTTAAAGGACTTTTTGGTGGTTCCTACTTGCAAGTCCTTTAGGACAACTTTCATGTCATCCCATTCTTTATTTGGCATTGTGGATTGTTGATTAATATATTTTCATTCTTGAAAAGTAACTTAATATGACTCTATATTACTTGAAAGGAAGAAAAACTATTAATGAACAGTTGGAGAGATCACCATTTCATTGGTGATCTTAATCTAATTTTTAATGAGGTACAACTCCCTCTTGGGTTTTCAATAAAATCTTGAAACTAAGAATTCAAAATTATGTATACTTTTTACAAGAAAGTAGGAAAGGCATAACTATTATTGGTTCATAGCTATGATACCAATACAATAGGACTTGAAATAGCTATTACTAACACTTTAATTCATAGATTATAGCATCAACAATAGATAAATTATTCTTAGATAGAACCTCGCTCAATTCCAAAATATAATAACATCAATAAGCATTGAATTCACAAAGGAACGAGCACACATTTATGGAAGTTCAAAGACTTAAATATAAACATTGAACAATATTATATCCAAATCTACAATGTTCATAAATAGTGGAGAATCTCTGGGAAATAAGTGAGTGCAATTATCCTTATTATTTTCCCTTTACATCATAGTGTAATAAAAAATTAAAAGTTCAGACCCTACCAATATCTTCTAAATGCATATTTATAGAACCTCGTTCTTGAATTTTTTCAGTTATTGTAACTTTTGTTACTCTAAGTGGCCCAATTTCATATATTATTATCCAATTCTTTTTTAGTCGAACCTTGTAAGAATTTAAGACTCTTTTTAGGAATGTCATAATTGCATTACACATGCCAATTTAATTTTGATGGGAAAATATATCACTGCTCCTTATATGCAAGCCTTGCGACTCTTCATATGGGTGAATAGCCTGCAACTTCTAACTCTTGCATATAATTATACCTCCACTAGTGATTATATGTGTGCAAACAGATTCAATTAAAACATTTCATTAATATTGAAGCTTAGCCAACTTGGAATCTAGCAATCTCATCACATCATCTGTCGTGTTCATTTAATTTGAAGCATTTGATAGCATCTTTTCTCATTAGTTACTAGACTAAGAAAATATCCCCATAACTTATCTTGTAGATATGACAACTGCCTCCTTTTCTCTATAAATTCAAAGGAATTTCCTTAATTCTTCATATTTTTATTTCTTACAAAATGTTGAGCACTACTAGTGAAGTAACTTCTAAAGGTGGTTTCTTAGTTATGGGTATGTGCAAGATCATCATGGGAAAAACAGTCCCTTAAGTGGCAATGAAATTCAAAAAATTCAGAGTTAAGCAACTTGACATAAAAATGTGAATAAGTTATCTATATTATTTCAAAAATATGTAAGAATATAATCTATAGAAAATTGAATGTAGTTTCTAAACT
>VDFB02298978.1:28557-61458 GCA_007258455.2 Sequoia sempervirens | reverse complement strand
TTACAACTTTTAAAAAATATAAAAATTCATATGTCTGACCACCTTAACTTGGTCAAAACTTCATGAAATTTATTATATTTTTAATCCTTTAAAAAATGTGACACCGTTTGAAAGTTATAGATGTTTCTCAATCAGCCTATCAATCAGTACTTTAGTCATAATTCAAATAGAAAATGAATAATAATTATTTATTAAATTCAAAGTAAAGCATAATTTATATTGATGGAAAGCTGAGAACCTCCTTTAAAAACCCTTTTCGTTTCATAAATTTTGGGTAAAAAAAAGTCGTTAGCCACATACCCATCATATTGTCACCTTTTGGCCCATCATGATCCTGCACATACCCTTATTTAAGGTATAGAATGCAATTATATGAAGTGATTAGTAGTAGACCAGATCAAGGAGGTTTTCCTCATAAGGAGTGATGTAGAGGAGGGTGTAATAAGGAAGATCATAGGAGAGAACTTCCTTGCATAGGTTCATGTTCACAACTTTGTACTCTTGGAGTGATTTATGTATAATATCATCCATAATTTTGGCAAGTTGGGATGGGGTGCTAGAGCTATCGAGAGACTGGTGAGCCCAACCTACCTAGCTAGTGTGGAAACCACCTTGGGATGCCTAAGTGAGTGTAGCATAGAAAAAAGTATTTCTTGCTTGATATGGGAATAATTAATAATAAATTGGACCTAATGATGCCTTGATTTAGTGTTGTGAGGTGTTTTACACATCCACATTATGTCTTGGTCCCTTGCAAACTAAATAAAATGCATTTAATGATGTCTTTTAAAAGTGTTGTAAAGTGTTGTAAGTGACTTTCACACTTTTCTAGACTTTTATTAGACATTGGACCTATCTTTCCCTTAATTCAATATTGTAAAATTCATTTAATTGCATTCTCATATTAATCTAGAAGGCTTGTAAATTAAACTTAATTTTAATCTAGTGTTGTGATGTGTTTTACACATTCACATTGGATGTTGTGCCCTTCTAGGCTACATGGACCTCATTTTAATGTTGTAAAGTGTATTTAATCACACTTTCACATTGAAATTTGTATCCCTATCCCTAATTTCCCTTTGCATCATCATTAATAGGCCTCTATGACCCCATATTGTGCATCATGAGGCTTATTTTGATCAAAGACCCGATAAAATCATCATATAAATATGATTTCTTCACTCCTCGACATCCCAGCTAGAAAAAGAGCCCTTGTGGGACCCATTCGCCACTTTGGGTGAATGAGTCACATCTAGGTGGGACTAAGTCGCCCACAGTGGCGAATTAGTCCCATTTGGGCTATTTTCGTAGTTTGAGTGGGAAAAATTGTATTTTAAGTTTAATTTTCTTGCATGCCAGCCTTGGGGATCAAATTAATGGGAATTTGAGTAGGATTTCCTATATAAACAAGCTTCTAAACCCTAATTCATAATTCATTCATCATTCATTATCCATCTCAAGTTAAGTACGCTAGGGTTTTAGCATTTTAGGTCATCAAGATAGCTTTCTAAGGCATTCAAGGACTGATTCTTCATCCATTGTGGTAGAAAATCAAGATCTATCATCATGGAAAGTTTCTAATTCCTTAATTTCATGTTCATGCTTCATTTTATTTCTTCATTTGGTTTAATTACTTAAAAGGGGTTTGACCAAGGAAAACCCCTATTCCCTAACATTCAACATTTGTCTCTCTTTCTTTCTATGTTTGCAGATTTAGGTACCTTGAAGGCTTGGAGATCATTGAAGAATAAGTTGCAAACTTGTTTAAGTCACCTCCTTATTAGCTAGGTCAAAATCTCCATAAAAGGTCACTTATAGTGATGAAAATTAGAATTTTAGAGTTGGACACCTGGAGGAATAGAAAGAGTAGACCGATATTTTCTATTTCCACTTTTGGATTTTCAAAAAATCCAAAGTGGACTCATACACCATTAGTGGTGTATGAGTCCCACTATATATTTTTATCAAATATTTTTGTAGATTTGGATACCCATTTGGTTGAAACGGGCCCCAAAACAGTTTTCTAGATCTAGGACTAAGTCACCCAAAATGGCGTATGAGTCCTAGTAGGTCAAAATTTTAGAATCAATAGAATTTCAACTCTTTAGTCCAGCCTCTACAAGTCTCTAGGTGCACACTTTCAGTTTTACAATTTTCAATTATGTTTCATGAGCATTTCTAGATCATTTAGTTTATGTTTGCATATCACCATGTGTTTTCAAATAGTTTGGATTTTCTAAGTTTAGAATTATTGGTGAACCCTCATTTGTTGTTAGCCTTCCCCTAAAACATTCCCCTTAGACATATTTCAATCATATTTGCATTGGAATCTCAAGGGAATATTCTTGAGTGAGCCATTAAGACTTTTGCATACCTCTCTCCTTTTAGGTGCAAAACCTTAGAAGTGTAAGAGAGCTCCTGTATCCAAAAATATTTGGTTCAGTGAGTACCTACGAGTAGGTCTAATGGGGGATGTAATATGTATTGGAACTAATCTCTAGAATGAACAATTCAAACAAGTTGTTACTCTCCTTTGTACTAGACTAGAGAGGAATGTAATGGAAACTTTTGATCATTATGTTGAATTCAATGAAAACTTATTTTCCAATACGTACATAGAGAGAATCCATGAGGTTGTGGAAGAAATATGAATCCTACTATTAACTCTCTTTGCATAACAACTTGTACTTGCAATCTCCCCTTTTTGATATAATATAATATATGTATATCTATTTCTATGTTTTAACTTTTCAACATAGTGTGATGAATTTGATATTCTTTACTTTTGCTTCATGTGTTTCACTTTTTTATTCAATGTATCACTTCTTTTTTGTATTATCTTAACTAGGATACTTCAAATATAAGATATTAGTCTTAAGAATAATGCATGCAATCTACATCAGGTCCTGACGAGGTTTTGAGAACCTTGTCAAAACCTTGTCAGAATCTAACATGGTTTTGGAAACCATTTTATTTTCTACTTGAACACTTTTATTTAAGGAAAAAAACTAAAAAAGTTTTGAAAACCCTAAAGATCTCTTAAAAGTGACCCTAAAACCAACAAAAATGCTACAAATTAAGAGAAATCCTTTGTTGTTAGAAATAAGATAGGTTTTTGAAACATTGTCAAAGATCAACAAAGGTTTTGAAACCTTTCAAAAGTTCTAAAACTACACTATCTCTGCTTGAACCTTAACTCTTTCTCCTTTCGATTGGTGCTCACCAATGCTGTGAAAACCATTTTCATCTGTGACATCATTTCCATAACTTTACAAAGAACTGATATGATGACATAATTTAGGTTCTAACTTTAGAAATTTGGCCAAAAATGGGGATGAGACACCCATAGCGGTGATTGAGTAGTTTTGAAAACCATGGGAAAGGGAAATAATTTAACTTAGGTAAAATTTTCATGGGTGGACACAGTTTTGATGGAATGGAAAAAACCACAGTAACATGGATGAAGGAGGAGCTACTAATTGATGTATTGATTATATGGAGGTGGAAGTTGATGAGATTGATTAGGAGGTGGATAATTCTATGATGATTTTTGTGTGTTGAGATAGGGTGGTTGTTTTCAAGTATTGGAATATGACAACTATTGGAGAGGATTGGTGGGAGGTTGATGAGGTGGTTTGGATTTGTAATGAGAAGTGTATTAAGAAGCATTCCCCTATTATTGCGTAGGAAGTTATGGTGGATATGGTTGATATTTGTATGATGTGTTTGGAATATTTTGATAAGGTTGAGAGGAACAATAATGTGTGTGATGTGGAGTGTGGGATGTTGATAATTATATGTACCTTTTTAAACTAAAGGCTTGACTGTTGGTGTGGATGTAGGATATTGATGGTATTGCATCTAGAGAAATATTTAGGTGGAGGATTAAGATATAATTGTTGTGGATGGCTAGGATAAGATTGGAAGGAATGATTTAGATTGAATTGCGATGGATGATTAGGATATGATTGGGGTGGTTGGTTTTCAAAAAGTGGGATGTGAGATGAAGATGGTGCAATAGCATAAGAAGTATGATAGACTTGTTGAATCAGAACAAGAGGGACATTGTAAGGAATCAATGTGGGGGCATTAGTCATGGGAGATCATATTCCCTGGATGTGGGAGGTGAGTTGAAGTTTTTGATGTGAGATTTTGGATGTTGTGAGGGACAAAACTTTGGAGTTGTGCATATGATGCAGGATCAGGTCCATGAACAAGACTAAGGCCTGATTCAAACCCTATTGTAGGAATCTGAAGGGAAGAAGGACGAACCTAGATCACTACATCATTCCCAAACTCAGTTATGTTCCAAGAGTTATTAGGAGGATCCTGTGGAGCATGAGGGGTTGAAGATCTGAGTGTACCCAAATATTGATTAATATCAAACCCAAGTGAAGGCTTAGTGCCATGCATAAGAAATTTTGCAAGGATGGCCTCAAAGTGTTCATTGATAAGACAATCAATCATGTGAACATTGGGTTGGTTACTATAATGCTCCTCAAGGCTCTAAGTGAGTTCAATTTTTAAAATCATTTTCTCCTTGATGGACACGAGGTCATGGGGATAATCCAAATTTGAAGGCCCCCCTTGCATAGTAGTTAACTATAGTTTTTTTCTACTAGGCACATGAATAGAATAAGGCTATTGATGAAATTGTTATTTTTGTTGTTCCATGAGCTTCTTGAGCTATAATCGAGTGGTGGCAGGCATGAAATATATGGTGATAATGAAATCAAAGGATGGTGATGAATTTAAAGCTTAAGGGTTGGGATGATTGATTAGATGATAATTGGATGACGATTAGATGATTGATTTAGGACTTTGCTTAAATTTGAGAATGCGAGTGCATGATGATTAGTCAATTGGTACTTGAGATGGGGAAAAATTTCAAGCATAGGATGATGTTGAATGCAAACTAACCTATTGCTTGAGGTGAGTTGTTTTAGTTGAGGAGGATTACTAACTTAGGATATGATTATGTTCTTATGAAAGTGTGTTGATGAGGATGATGATTGATGAGATTATGATTTAGAGTTCTCAAATGGATTTTAGGAGGCTATATTTTTAATGTTCAATGATGGGGATATCAATGAAATATGTTTAAATATGTTCATATAGGGATAGTGTGATGATGTGTGATGATTTTTGAGAGGGTGGTGTGATGAAAATGACTTTTATGGATGATTAGGGGATGCAAAAAATGTTTCAATTATGGGGTTAAACTCAAAACAACTAGGGCTACCTCTGGTCAAGAGGATTTTCCCTCTTTATTTTGTATAGAGAACATATCTACCCAAGCATATCGTAGATCCACCTATCAACAAAGAAAAGCCACCTAAACAAGATCTCTTATGGATAGGGCATATCTACCCAAGAACATATCCACCTCTCCATAGAGAAGATCTACCTACGATGGATGGTTGACTATTTTGACCAAACTAAATTGTTCGTGAATAAGTGTAAACACTTATCTAGAGAAAATTTTCCTATCAACAAAGTTTCCTATGTGCAAACAAATGCACTTATGGAAAAAAATATCACCTATCAATAGAGTGGATCCACCTATCTAGGATTACAAGGTTGGATAATAGATCCACCTATAAATAGAGTGTATTCACATTAGGAAGAAAAATAAGACTGGGGAGTGAAATCACCCATGAACAGAGTAGATTTTCTCATGTACGCATGTATCTACTTAAGAACATAGCAGGATCGCCTATCTAGAAATAATGACCTGAAAACAAAATACAAACTCAAAAAAAAAAGTAGATACATGCAGGATGGACTAAAGAAACTCTAGTATCCACAAGAAGACATGCTCGATTGCACAAACCTAGATTAATCAAGTGGGAGTGATAACCTACAGTAGGCCCACCAGTCGTGAGAATAATATCTCAAGATTGGTGTGAGGTGTCTCTCAGTCAAGATTCAATAGATGGAGATCTAGTGGAATAAGGGCTCACCTTCTCTCTTTCTCTAGAGGTCTTGAGACCTTTCCCAAAGAGCTCCTACCTATACTCAAGGAGATATATGGTGAGTAGCTTTGAGCATCATATTGTACCCTACACTATGAGAGCCAACGATCGAAAGGCCTTAAGCTAGGTTGATATAGGCTCTCTAGTGCATCCTCTAAATACTAGGAGGGATTGTGAGGCATGTCTATAAACACTAGTATATCACAAGCATGGGTCAGAAATGTCATTCAAGTCACTTGGACCAACCCCGCACTTCTAGCTTGGTATCACCCAAGTATTGGAGCTTCACTAAACTTGGCGTAACTAGATTAGGGTACAAATTTCATTCTACCCCTTTATATACCCCATCGATTCATGTGGTTAAGTCATCCCTTGGGGTGATGAAATCTCCAATTAGGCCTCCTAAAGAGAGGGATATACTAGGTGTTTCTAATCTCTAGGCTCCCACGTAGTGTAAGGAGAGAGAATTCACATAAACTAGCACTCCTATGTGACTCAACAAATGGACTTAGGTTGACTTGTGATTTTTGATCCCTAGGCTCACTAAACATTGCAAGGGGAGAACATATGTCAACAAGAGACCTCAAACATGGAAGAAAAGTAAGTTGACCCTTTAAGGAAACCAAATGTGCCTAGATTAGTGATAAGCACATTTCTTTTATAGATGTTTTGCAAGAAATTGTTAGTATTCTATTATGTTGATCTTGGAAAAAATGAAGCTATGGGAAAGTGATAGAATGATCATAGGAAAAAAGATAAGTTAGAAGATCATTACAAAATGATAAGAAACTAAAAAATATAAAGTTAAACTAGCAAAGGTAAGTCACCAATAGATTTGCTTGTGTAGAGAGCAGTGTTGCCCCTATGATAGCTTATTTGCCTCTATAGGTGATAGATTCACCCTCGTGTAGATGAAGCCACCTATGTAGGGAGTGTATTTTCCTATGAAGGTTTAGGTCTACCTCTTCAAATACTCTTCTGTAACAATGCATCCACCCTAGAAGAGCATTTTCGGTCATGTAGGATTTCCCCTATACTGGGCATATCTTCATATGTAGTAGATTTGCCTCTATAGGAATGGATTTGCATTTTCCTCATAAGGGATGGTTGGTCATTGGAAATGCAAAGTTGAGCTGCCTCTATGGGGATGGAGCCACCTATTAGCAAAAAAATATTCTTATCTGGAGTGCATCTGCCTTTGTGCAAAATATTGCAAGCAAAAACTTTACAAGAAACTAGAAAATATTGTTTGTAGACCCATGATGTGGGTACCATCGGGCGTGCCAAAATGTGTGCAATGAAAAATGTATTAAAAGTGCTAGGAAATGCAAAGAAAACCCAAAAAATACACAAATCAAGAAACACTCGAGATTAGAGCATAAGAATTCAAACCTACTAGAAATTTCACAAAATCTCAGTATGTTGACGAGCTCGATGTGTAGATTGCCCTAGTGCAGTCGAATTTGATTATGAAAAAATTGTTGTGTTTAGTCTTTGATGAGAGGGTGAATAGGATCAAGGGCTGAGATTGGAAGCTGGAGATCAATGGGTGAGAAGAGTTGAGACATATCAACTCATGAGGTGATGCCAAGTTGCAAGTACCTAGAGGGATGGGCAAGATCTTCCCCATAAAGGCATTTCTTGTCTCACCTTCCAAGATGGTGATGTTGAGGGGAATAAAGGGAATTTGAAATTCCTTAGGCACACTTTGAAGAGGGGACCATGTGGGGTTACTTCTCCAAAAAAGGGAAATCCATTAAGCCTGAGTGGAAAAGGTAGAGGGCAATAAATAGAAAGGAGATTATCCCTTTCTTAACTAAGGGATTAGGAATATAGAAGTATTTAAGGAATGGATTGGGTGAGGGTTAGGGTTAATGAAGAAATTATTATGAGGCAAGTGGGAAATTTTGGAGGATGTGACACCTCTTAATCAAGGATTAAGTGTGTGCACATCATTAGTGGGGGATTACGATTAAGATTAGGAGTTAATGAAAAAATATGGAGGATGTGACAAGGGGGAGAGAAAATGCAAAAAATAAATAGTGTATTTAATTCTTGTGAGGGGATAAAAGTGATTAAAATAAATAAATAGGGATATTTATTTAAATTAAAGAAGGGGGACAAAAGGTAATGTAATCAATTAATTAATTAATTAATCACCTTAGAACTTAATTTAATTAACATGGATATGAATGAATTACATGAAATGACGAGGTAAAATTGACCAAATGCAAGTGGTCAATTTTAGGTGTCTACATGTGCAATCACTAATCAATTTTTCATTTGACATGCATTATATTGTTACATCATCCTTGTAATCTAGACAATTGCTTGATTATTCTAGGATGTGATTTAATGTTTTCAAATACCAATTTACATAACAAATAATCACACAAACATGCACTAAGTTGACTCCTAATGACTAATAGGAAAGGACAAAGAGTTGATAATTTCAAATTTTCAAAGTTTGAAGTTTTGGTCAAGTCTACATCATGTGAGATCCCTATCATGCATTGTGGAAATGACTCAAGACGAAGAATGCTAATCTTGGGAGCATAAGTGGATATGTAGAAATGTGGGTTTGAGATAAGGTGATTATATGTGAATAATTGTAGATAAGACAAGAATATAATTGAATGCATAGAAACATATTAATGTGAAAGTCAATAAGAACCAATATAAATAAAGAAAGAAGTCAAACTTAACACAAAAGTGTGTTATATGTCACTATATAAAATATCATACAAAACATTCTATCAAAATAACCCAAGACTAAATGGGAGTTGCAATAAGTATACAAATGTCATCATTATAAAATATAAATTTTCTTAATTGAGAAAAGAAAGATTTAATATATTTATATCTTCTATATTAATATGTTCTTAATAGTTTGAAGAAAGCCTCAAATTTCACGAAGTATGTTATACCAATACAGAGGATTTGAGATAGTGGACACTGAAAATAATAAACATCAATATAAAATATGTATACAATAATAAAACATATATTTGTAAGCACTTGCCTGATTTAGCCATTCATAGCATAGAGTACACAATACTTTGACAATGTGAAATTGCATTTTAAGAATGCTCTACGTCACTTTTTCTTCTAATAAAAGACAATCAGAACAAACTGTTTTGGGTTTCTTCTTTCTTTAGTACATACTTTTGTGGATGTTGAAGTAAAAGAGTGGGTACCAAAGTAGAAATCATTATGTGAGGATGGAATCTGTGGAAGTAGTATGTTACCTATTTTTTTCAGCTGAACATCACTAACTACAAGGGAAAAAAAATGTATTGGAGGCCCACAAGTAACTATAAGTTACCCAGATGTTTCTTCTTGTTCTGGTGGACACTCTGGTTGGGCTTAAGTGTCACACCTAAGCTCTGACCAGTCAATATTTTTTTTTCCTTTTCCGTTTTCCATTTTGTTGCACAGTCACTGTGGGATATAATGTGTTTGTCCTGCAGCATCTGTCAGTTGCATCTGTCATGTGCACGACCAACAAGGCAGAGACATTAATAATCACAGAGGGTCAAAGATATTGCCAGGTTGTTTGGAATGACAAAGAACTCCAACAAAATTCAAATTATTTTAGAAATGGTCATGTGCATCCACGATCAGTCAAGATTTATGTATAATAAAAAAGTTTGCCGAATCACGAAATCTGGTTTTCTTTTTTCACTGAAACCAACACTCACTAAATTGGCTCAAATGTGCTTCAATTGTCAAATATATTTATAGAAAATTTGAGAAATAATTTATTTTTAATCATTCCATTTATTTAAGAATTATTTTATTTATTATATATATGTATAAAAAATTATAATTTTTAATTAAAATTTCTATTATTTATTTATTTTTATTTGAATTTTAAGTTTTATTTTGAAAATCTAATAAATAGTATATATTTAAATATTGTTTTTTAATTATTTTATTTGTTTTTGATAAAGGGTAAAAAGGGTTTTAGAGGGACCCAAACCACCAAGTTTACAACAAAAGAGAAAGGACAAATAGTCCAACAGAAAAAATAGGCTACTTAAAAGAAAAAATGAAAAAAGCAGAAGCCACCCACAAAAGACCAGAGGGTCAGACAAAAAAAGCCGAAAAGCCAACAAAAAGACCAACCACAACTAACCCAGAGTCTTCAGAACAGACTTGGTTTCAGCCTCCAGGTTCTGCATGTCCTGAACACCCTTCTTGAAGGTTTGAATCATCTACAGCATAGGAGGAGCCTTCCTCTTCAAATTAGCCCTAGTCCTCTTAGAAATACCAACATCCTCATCCTAGTTTTTATCATTGACCTCTTCCAGATCAACCACCAAAGACCCCTGTTGAGCTTTGTCCAATTTTTATGTCATGGCATTGATGATGATGGCATTGTGTCTTGCCATCTGTTGTTCTGCTTGGCTATAGTTTTAACAGTATTTTTCATTTTATCCAGCTCAATTTCAACTCTTCTGTCCATGCTTGCTTGGTTCTAGGTTTCTTTTCTGGCACCATGATCTTTTCACTCCGCCTCATTCTTGCCAAGCGCAGTAACCTTGACACTCATTTCTTCCAGTTTACTTTGAAGGGCCCAATTTTTTATTTTAAGCTCGTTGATTTCATGAAGATCCATTTTGAAAACCTGAAATGGTCAACAACATTATTCCTAGCTAAACCCAAGATGTCCACAGTGGGTTCCCTTTCAAGGTTGAAGCAAGTTTTAGCAGGGTCAGGGGTAACAGGGGAACCAATTCTAGCATCTTTGTCAAATGACGGGGCAGCAAAGGAAGAAGTATTGTTAGCTCCAGAGTCTTCAGACTCGAGAGAGTCTTCAGAGCACGACACAAGGTTTTTACCCAATAGCTTCTTACCAACACATCTGGTTTTAAGGGTGGGACTTCTTGGCTTAGGCGTAGAGCAAGCTTTCACATAATGGGGGTTAAGGCTTTTCTTACCAATTTGGACAAAGGATGGACTAAGGACCATCCTAACTTGGCTCAAATTAGGTAAATTCCCCAAGCAACTGCTCGTTTAGTATCATCCTCCTCAGAATCAGGAGGGGCATCCAAATTAGCAGGGGCTAACATATTTTGGTAATGTTCAACAATTAACCTAATCAAACCAGTATGCAAAATAGGAAATCTTTTTGGATTTTTCTTGTGGTCATCCAGAATTTTTCTCAAAGAATAGAGAAGATAGTAGGGAAAAGAAACCCTAACCTTGTAGCGGAAATGGTTGAGCAGGGCAAAGTGATAACCGTAGACCCTGGTGAAATGACCATCCATAGTAATGTATTCCATGATAACCCAAAGAACTTTCCTCCAAAGAGATTTTATGGTATCGACTTCGAAGTAGCTGTTAGAAATTTTCACCAACTTCATTCTTTCCTTCTCTTTCTTTAGAAATCTGATGACAGCTTCATCAGAGAAAACCCTGTCCCTGAAAAATTTGTGTCCATCAGTGGACATTCCAGTCACTTCAGCTATAATATTTTCATCGAGCTCCACTTTCCTACCAAAAAGGGTAAGTTCCCCATTATTCCAATTCTTCTCAAAATTCTCAGTAGCCTCCTGATTCGACCCGTGGAGTTTTTCCAAAAAAGGGAGTAAACCCCCACTTTTTACTTTGTTCCACGCTTTAGTATTTCTAGTATGCATCTCAAAGCTATCCGGCTCAACTCTTCTCCTGTCTCCACCCATTTTGGCAAGCACAGTGGGGCAGACAACAACAAAATCTTTACTTGAAATGGTCCCGCCAAATCTAAGAGCCCACAAAGCGTGCCAAGCAACCTTGCAGATTAAGCAACTAAGTTCAATCCCATATAATCTGATGATCGTGATGTAATTACCCTGTCCTATCATCATTAATGAGGTGACACACTTCTTGCCCATGTGACACATCATAGTTCAGTAGGACTCAGACGTTAACTCCTAATTCACTAATATTTAGCCAAGTGCACTATCCAATGCTCCTAACCCCTTCATTCACAAAAAAATCAGCCACAGCATGGGCTTCTCTATAGGCGTGTGAAATATTTATATTATCAAACTTGGCTAAAGTCGAGATAGCATCATCAATCCAAGACTTAATAGTCCACGAGAGGGGGGACCTACCTAAAAGACTATCTATTATATTTTTGGAATCCCCTTCAAGCCAAAGGTTTTTAAAATTTAGACTATTGGCCAAATTTATAATATGAAAAGCTCCAACAGCCTCAGCCAAGTGATTGGTTTGAGATCCAAGAGGGGTGGCAGTCTCACCTAGAAATATTCCAAAGGAATCCCTTGACTCCACCGCAACCCGCCACCCCAGGATTACCTTTAGCCGCTCCATCGAAGTTGGCTTTGACCCATCCATTAGGCGAAAAAGACCAGCAAGCACCCTCTCTATTCTTCTTAGCTTGTTTATGGACACTGGGAAAATCAAGACTTATATTCCATTCCTTAGCAACCATAAGATCATAGGATGAGTGAGCCACTTTCTCAGAGTTGCTAACCTTCTGAGAAATGGCAATGACATTTTATTTCAAAAATCTGATTATTTTATCAAAAATAATATCCACCAGTGCTTCTTTTTCTCTGTAAATTTTGTTGTTTCATTCTTTCCAAAGACCCCAAGCAACATGAGGGAAAGAGAAATCCCACAAGTTCCAAAGAACAGGATTGTGAGTCAGGGCTTTCCATTAAGAGAAGAAATCTTCAATAGACAGGGGAAAAACCCAAGATAGTTGCCAGAAACGGATGATTTTTTCCCATATTGAGGCAGCAAAAGGACAATGAAGAAACAGATGACTCACTGACTCAGCTTCCATCTTGCAAAGAAAACATCTATTTGGTATTTGAAAACCACGCTTGCAAAGGTTGTCAACCGTGAGCACCTTATTTTGGAGAAGGATCCAAAAAAAGATGTTGATTTTAGGGACCAGATGTTTGAACCAAGCCTTCGACCAGAAGGGGGGAGAAGCTGGAAAGAATTCAGCCTAGAAAAAGCAGATGAAATAGAATAATTGCTTGAGGGATCATCACACCAAACAAGACGATCTTTCGTCTGATGAGGGAAAAGTCTGACAGCCAGCAAAGAAGACTGAATAGGAGCAAGAGCCTGATTGACAAGGCACAAATCCACCCAATTTCCATCCACATGATAGTCTTTCACATATGAACCAAAAAGAGCTTTGCAGTTCTCAGCCCATCCATTAAAGGGATCAATTTTTATAAGGGGCTCGTTAAACAACCATCTATCCTCCCAGAATCTAGTTTGGTTTCTGCTTCTAACCTGCCAACCCACTCCAAATTCAATAACTTTTTTTCCATTAATCAAATTATTCCAGTAGGTTGAGGCTTTGGGAAGAAGATGAGAATCCTTCAAAATTATAGAGGATCTATTACCCTCCAAATATTTGCTTGCAAGGATATCAGTCCATTCCCCTAAGGACAAAGATATTCTCCAAAATTTTTAGCTAGAAGAATCTTGTTAACCATTCTAATTTTTCTAAGACCTAAACCTCTGGCCTTTTTCAGTCTGCACACCAAATCCCATCCTATTAGAGAATTTTTTTTTTTTCAACACCCGACCAAAGAAATATTTTTTGAATCTTTTCAATAGCATCCGCAAACTTAGCAGGGATTTTGAAGAGGCTCAGAGCATAAATCAACAAATTCTGAAGAGTAGCTTTGAGGAGTTGAAGTTTACCCACTTGGCTTAACAGAGCTCCTTTCCAGCCAACAAGCTTATTACTAAGCCTCTCGATCAAATAAATCCAAAAGGATTCTGGGTGTTTAAGGCTTAAGGGTAAGCCAAGATAGGTGGCAGGAAGGACTCCACCCTACAACCAAGGATTCTAGCAATTTTATTCTATCTATGAATAGGAGTGTTGAAGAAGAAAAGAGACATTTGCGGTTTATTAATCAATTGTCTTGATGCCCTCCCATACTCATCTAGTAGAGATTTCAAAATTTTTCCTTCTGATAAGAATATTTTCCCAAGAGCATGGTATCATCAACAAATTATTGATGAGAACAAATCAGATTGCTTGATGACAGTTTGAGACCAAGAAGGGATCTATTATCGATCAGCCTTTTCAAATTCCTACTGAGAATTTCAGCCATAATAGTGAATAAAATAGGAGAAATTGGATCTCCTTTTCTTAGACCTTTGGTGCTTTGGAAGAGAGTCATAGGAGAAGCATTAACCATTACAAATATAGAAGCAGTAGACACAAGTTGTTCCACCATTTGAAGAACCCTATTGCGAAACCCGAATGCCTTCAAAATTTTAAACAAGAATTTCCAGTCAACTTTGTCATAGGCTTTTGAGATATCAAACTTTAACAAAAAGCCTTTAGTCTTAGATTCAATCAAGGAATGGATATTCTCATGCACTGTGACAATAGAATCAAGGATCTATCAGCCAGGAACAAATCCATTATGTTGAGGTGAAATCAGAGTGGGCAAGAGAGTTAAGAGACTAGAAGTCAAAACCTTCGAGATGATTTTATAGATTGAGTTGCAGAGGCTTATGGGTCTGAAATCCTCAAATTTCACCGCTCCAGGCTTCTTAGGGATTAGAACTAGAAAAGTAGCATTCAGCTCTTTTAGGATACTTCTGGATCCAAAAAATTCTTTAGCAGCATTCATCACATCTTCTCTGAAAATCTCCCAGAACCATTGGAAGAAAAACATAAGGAACCCATCAGGACCCGGAGCTTTACTCCCTTCAAAGGAGAAAACAACCTTCTTAACTTCCTCATTGGTAGGAATAGCGGACAAGATAGAGTTATTTTCCTGATTGATCACATTAGGTATAGCCTCTAATAAATGATCCTGATCATTTTGGTTATTTTCATCATTCTCAGAAAGAAGATTTTTAAAGAATCAAACAACATGCTTTCTAATGTTCTCCTCCTCCTCATACCTAGTCCCATCAACTTCAATTTGAGAAATTCTATTGATAGCTCTGTGTTTTGAGGCCAACAAATGTAAGTACCTAGTATTTTTATCACACATAGATAAGCATAAATCTCTAGATCTTTGTCTCCAGAACTCCTCCTCTTTTCCAATGATATCATGCATCTTAATAAGGATCTCATTCTCTTTTTCCTTAATATCATTCAAATATCCTTCCTTCTGGATTTTGTTTTGAATCTCCCCCAAATCCATCTGAAGATCAGATTTAATCCTGAAAATATTCCCAAAGGACTCTTTTTTTCATTTTTTAAGGTTGGATTTAACTTCCCTTAATTTTTTAGCCACTCGAAACATAACAGTACTAGAGATACTTATATTCCACCATTTCCTAATTTCTTATTTAAAAGAAGGATGAGAAAGCCATATTTTTTCAACTCTGAATGGAGTATTCTTCTTCTTCTTTAAAGGCTCCACAACAAAACTAATAAGGAAGTGGTCAGATCCAATCCTAGTGAGGGCTTTAAGATAACAGTAATAGTTAAAGAACCAGTGATTAGAGATTAAAGATCTATCTAATCTAACCTAGATGAGGTCCGTACCCTTTCTACGATTTGACTAGGTAAAGGAAGCTCTTTGCAAGTCCAAATCAATCAGTGCCTGGTTGTTGATGAAGCTCTGAAGATCCTCTTTACTCTCTGCATTGATCTGGGAACCTCCAAATTTCTCTCCATTCAGTAAGGGAGTATTAAAGTCTCCCATGACCACCCAAGACTCCCTGTCAAAAATCCTCCTAAAGGAAGCCAACTCCATCTAGAAGGATTTTTTTAGACATTTTTCATTGGGGGCATAGATATTAGATTGGATCTAGCTAAAATTATCCCTAATATGGGTGAATCTGGTAGCAATATGGTTTGTTCCTTCCAAAATTGGATCCCCTTTGATTATATGACTTTCAGAAGGTAACAACACCTCCTGAAGCACCATTCGAGTTGTTTCCATGTGAAATACAATGCTAAAATAGATTCATCTTTTCCACTTTTTCCTTTGACATTTTAGTTTCATAAATAAGAAGAATTTCACGCTTGTGATCTCTAACAAAATTGGATACAACATCTTGCTTGTGGGGATTATTAAGTCCCCTGATATTCCAATACATGATCTTCATGAGTTACCAGGGGAGTTGAGGTTTTTTGGGATGGTTTTTTGAAAACCATCCACACTATCCTGAAAACTATTATGCTCTCTTGTCCATTTAATAGAATTTTTCCCTCGAGAGTTCTTTGTTGCTCCATACTCTGCCTTTTCTTTTGATCTGGTTGAAATGCCACTTGGGATTTTCCATTGTTTTTTTTTTCTTTTTCTTAGATAAAACCTCTTCTTTGTCAGTATCTTCTTGACTATTCATCCCTTTACTTGACTCCCATTCCTTATCAGTAAGAAGTCTTTGCTCCTAGAGTAATGTCTCCATGATTCCATTCAAATGAAAGATAGAATAATTGCTAGAGAGTTCAATAGAATGGTCCTGATTATCAAAGGATTCCTTAACAAGTTCCAAGGAATTAGGATCCATAAAGTGATCAACACCTGAAGGAAGAAGAAATCCTTCAGAGGAAGGGAGAAGAAGAGGGATATTCAGCTCCAAGGATAGCCCCTAGATAGGAATATCCTCCAAGCTAGGGTTCCCATCTATTTTTTCAACTAGACTCAGCTCTTGGGATAAGGGGCTAACATCTGGACTCTGCTTTTCAGCACCAACCATCTGATCCTCACTAACTTCATTTTCCTTAGTTGTTAAGGTATTCTCAAAATCCTTATGCTGGAGTTCCTGTGGAACCTCACCATTATTACCTATATCCCCATCAGCCTTATTTGAAGTGTTTTGAACATTAGACTCTTTATTCTGAAGGCTTTCTCCTTTTGATTTCTTTCACCATACTAATTTCAAAGAACCGGCTAGTTTCTCTTTCTCTTTGGTGGCATTTAACATACATTTCTTAGCCCAATGCCCATATTTTCTACATTTTAAACAAGAAAAAGGGATAGTTTCAAACTCTATGTCCTATGACCAGGAACCCAACTTCGATTGAATCTCGATTGATGAGGGGAGGTCAGCATTCTGAGAGACCCCTATGCATATTCTTGCAAATACCAATCTCTTTCTAGCAGCTATCATAGAATCAATAGAAAGGAGCTCACCAAAGGAGCTCGCAATACCATAAAAGACATCCTCATTCCAATATTTCAGGGGAAGGCTCAGGAGTCTGACCCATACTAGGACATTCTCAAAAATAGAGTCCGTGAGGTCTAGATTAGAAGACCATTTCTTTAGAGCCAGGGAAGATTTCCCTATAACCCATGGACCACCACTTCTAACTGCTAAGATATCCTCTTTGCAAGTGAACTCAAATGCGAAAAATCCCTTTGGGAGAGCTGCTACTGAAAATTTTCCATTAGTTCTCCATTTTTTTCTAACAAATTTCCTAACCACTTTAATATTTGGTCTAGGCCCATAAATTTCCCCACCAGGGTTCTTTCCATTAAAGCAATATTATGATCAAATAACATATTTGACACAAAAATAGCAAACTTACCTTTTTCAGGGTTAGAGATATTTTTCACCAAAGGGAAAGATGACTTTCCATTTGGTTTTACCCCAAACAAAGAGGTCCAGGGTTTGCGATTGGCTCCATAGTCACTAGTGGTCCCCACCACGCCTTTTGATTTTTCATTTTTTTTACCGACTGGGGAGCCCACAGGATTAGCCACTAGTATATCCTTTCCTCCCCGATCCACTACGATATTGTTTCTAGAATCTGCATCATCTGGAATAGCCTTTCCTTGCTTATTACTCAATCCCAGTGCATGTTGCACCTGTGATTTCTCAGATTCTGCCCCGCCTCCATTTCCAACGCTTGAATTTTTGAAATCCTTCTTTTCCCACCTGTGCCCATGCTCATGTGCCTCCATCACAAAAATTCCTAATTTTAATTATTTTATTTGTGAAAATTAATATATGTTTTAAAATTTGGATGCATTTAAATTTAAAATATAAATAATAAGTGCCTATTAAAGCATAAATGATAGATTTGAAATTTAAAAGTTATTTTTTGAAATAAAGCATAATCAAATGTTGTAGTTGTGACTATCATCATGATAGATGTATGTCTTAAAATGTATAAGCATATCCTAGGCATGTGATTTTTTTTTATATTGTTAAAAAGAAATGAAGCATCATGGAATGCAACAAGAGTAAAAAATAAAAGGGAAAAAAGGAGTAATGAAGATCCAACACAAGAATAAAAACTTGTATTCTTCTTGTGTTGGATCTTCATTACTCCTTTCTTCCCTTTGATTTTTTGAAAGTCCTTAGAAAGAGATCATCATATTCATTAATAATGATTGTAACTTTTTTCTATTTTCTCTCATGTCTAATAATTAGTGATCTTAGCCATCTTGGGCTCACCATGTTGAGCTATGTTCTTTGAACTTTGAATTTTAATGGTTGGTATTAATATTTAGTTTTCTATTATTTTTGTCTCATCCTCTCCTATTTGGTCATATAAATTCTTAGGATTTTGATCATCTTATATATGATCCTTATTCCCTCACTTTATCAAATAACATATCCTTTCTATTTTTTTTTGTTAGTCATTTAAGTGTATCATGTTGATATTGTATCTTTTCTTTTCTAAATATTTGTTTGGTTTCTTCTTCTAATAGGGTCATGATTTATTTAATACGTTAGAGCATATTATGAATATGAATATTTTAATCCCAAAATTTAAAAACTTTATAAGATGATCTATCTTGATTGTATCCCAATATTTTGTCTCTCCTCTTACCTCTTGATGAGTATACATGTACTCTTATGATAAGACTTAAAATCTAGTAGAAGATTTGTACTTTTAATCTCTCACCAATATCCACTATTTCATGTGTTACATATTCACAAGTTTCTATCAAAAGAGTTCTCTATTCCTTCATTCTCGATTATTGCATTGCTATCTACTTTTTCTTCTAGTTATCTATTCTTAATCAAGACTATGCATTATTTTCAAGTAGGCATGTTGTCTTCATGAGTCTTTTACCAATGTAGAACACTTAGAATTAAGGTTTCATAAAAAGATTGTAATCTAGTTTCTTCATTTGTGAATGTACATTCCATTTCTTGAAGATATTGTAACAAATTTAACATGTGATGTTCCTATTTGGATGCAGTTTAATATCTTAACTTGTTCTTGTCTTGCATGGTCTACATTATCTATGTATGTTGTTCTAGGAAATTTTCTATCCATAAAGAGTCTCCTAAGGCCTAGGATATTTTTCTTATGTTTTTTTTCTTCTTTTCTGCCCATGCTTCTACCACTTTATCTCTGTCTATTGAGTTGTCAAATATTAAAAAATATATCTTCTTTGGAATCGGGTTCTCCATCCCATTCCTTCCTTAGTATAGAAGTTATTGTGTACCAAATTTCAGTCTCTTCATCTTCACTTCCATTTATATTTTTTAACTAGAGTTCCTCTACATATACCCCTTTCATTCTTTCATTGAAAGGCATATGTATTTCCCTTCTATTACCTTGTAGTATTAGTTCTTGTTTAACCATATTACATTCTACAAAAATCAAGCTATATCTCTTATGATTTTAAAGATTTATTTTGACCCTTCATACATTTCAAAAAAAAAAAAAACTTTAATATTCAAATTCCCATCAAATTAACTTGAAAATTTTACTATGTATCAATTGAATATATTTATGTTTCATCTAATAAAGATATATCATATATGGTGTTTGATCGAGTTATAGTTTTCTAAATGCCTCTCAAATTTATTTAGGCATAATATTCATATTTTATCCTAAGTTTAATTGATCATTATTAACTATATTTCCATCCAATTTAACATCCAATAACCAATTGCATGATTGCCTTAAATATCCTCCTCTTTTTGCATTTCTTTCTCAATATATTTTAATTTTTCAAAATATCATCCTTTGCAATCAAGTATATATTTACTTATTATGTTTTCTAAGTATTCTTCTTTCAAATTTAAATATTTTAGTTTTGAAACTAAGGTTAGTGGTCCCTCAAATTATTTATTAATGTGGCCTTAATGTTAAATAGATCTTGCTCAAAATATGGATTTCTTGTTAAAATTTCTATTTACAATGCACACTTCCTACTATGATCTAGTGCTAGGAATTCATCTTGTGGGGCACTACTACTTGTATGTTTACCTAACTATTGATTTTAATTCCTTTCTAAATTGATTCTTAAAATTTATCATATTCACATACTTTGTCAACTAATTTTATCAAATTTTCTTATGTTATATTTTTATGTGGATATTTATTTATTAAAATTCTTCATTGTTATTTGAATGGCATAGTGACTATATACCTTTTTTTATATATTCTAATTATTTTTAGTAAACCACTCTAGTGCACTCGCACTCTATCGAAGTTTCATTGGAATTCTTCAGTTTTGTACGGTTTCATTCATTTCTTTCTAGGATTTGTTTCAACCATCTTTATTATTCAATTTTCATCATATAATCCACTTTAATCTCCTTAAAATATTCCTTCAAATATTTTGTTCTCCTTTTATGTAGGTATTTTTTATTTAGATTTTCATTCATTCTTGTAGTCATCATTAATGACTCACTCTAGACTTGACTTTAGTGGTTGCAACCTTTTAGGATTCCCCCATTTCTGTTCTAACCCCTAGGTGCCTAACCTCTCTTACAAGATAGGACATAGTGGATGTTACTACCTATTTCTATTACTATAATAACAATAATTAATATTCATGTTCTTGGTGGTATTCTACACCCCTATATTTATTTTGTGTTTCTATTTAATTATCTTTATTTATACAATATAAACTAGGATACCAACAATGAAATCGAATGTTGATAATAAAATGTAGTCCTAAGGTGTATAAGACTTATTGGTGTATGATAAGACCAAAGGTTGCTTGCACAGTCTATTGGAGACCTTTTCACTATCCCCTTCCTTGAACCTGCTATCAATGGTTCTTGTTGAACTTGGTTGACCAACCAAGCCCTGCCCAACCTCTTCTCAAAGAGTTTACCCTTGTGCTTTACCTTTGGTAGATCAACACCTTCTTGAACTTGCAACTTCTCTCTCAACACCTAAAAGAATCTAGATGCCAACTTCATCATCCAACTTGAACTACTTGCAGGGGAGTTAAGAGTACTGTCCTCGTGCTTCTTACATCCAAATTGATCCATTTTGGTGAGTGTTCAAACTTCAAATCACCCGCTTTCAAGAATTTTCCCTTGGTGAGGCCTAAACCCTACTAGCCCTTACCAGTCGGTTTTTGGCTTTTCCTGCCAAAACTCTCCAAAAGACCTAGCAAATAAATGCCACTTTTTGATACCCTTTTCAGAGCTTTAAATCTTTCATCTAGTTTCAGATCTCTGTCTGCACCGTACAGTTGATTCCTACTATCAAGGAAGATTAGGGCTAATAGGCCTAATAGCTAGGGTTTTAGGAATTTCTTGTTGATTCCTCACACCATTGGATTGTTCAGGCCTAAATCCTTTTCAACATGTTAAAATATGACCAAAACCTTCATGAAACCGTACAGGTTCCGTACGGTACCTTCTGCCCCTGCCTAAGTTCTTCTCTTTTCACTCTCAAACACCTAACCGGGCAATCACAACTCGCCTAGGGTTTGAGTTCTATAAACTTGGCTCCATTCCCTATGCTACCTACTGTTAAATATTTACAATAGACTGGCTTCCCTCCCATATTCAACCAATCTCAAGAGTATCTTGTGGTCAGTGTCTATGGGGAAGCCATTTCAAATCTTGCTACTCAAAACAGAGAAACCTAACACACTACAATCCTAATCTATGAATTGGAAACAACAAAATTACACTAAACAAGTTGTATACAAGATGAAGTTTACTCTATGTTATCCAATGTACACAAACACAGTGTGAAATCAATATGCACAGTGCTTTCTATATCTCTGTTTTTGGAAAACACACGGGTAACACACAAATACAGTAAATTCTGCTAAAAACTGTCTTCTATTGCACACAACAAAAATTTGATTACAATGCAACTCCTTGCTCTCTACGAGCCATCACACTATTTTTGGATGCCTTTTTCATGTTTCAAGGGAAATTGCTCACCTCCATATCCTGATTTCAAGGGATTCCACTCCATTCTAGCTGCATGCAACCTAACAAGATGTTACCATGCAGTTTTACAACCACTTTGCCACTTCCATCATTGTCTCATGATCCTCAATCTAAGGACCTCTAACACCTTGATCTCGAGCAAACAAAATCTCCCTTAACTGTTCCTTGGAATCTTCTAACAAATTATATGTGATTAGCACACATTAAATGCATTGTCTTCTAACACAAACTGTCCAAATCTTAATAAAGCAAAACTTAATACTAATGATAACCTAATGAAGATTTTAGTCCTAGTGACTAACTCTTCACACACAAATGCAAGACCTTCTAAGGTCCAAATCAAACTCACAAACATATTAACACCCTGATTTGGCCAAGATCAGGTACAAGCCAAAATTGAGCAAACTAAATTGGGGTTTAGCCTAGGTGCTCCTGCACCATCCTCCCCAAAATAGAAAATTCAATCCACCCTTGGATTGAGCAAGTGGAGATCAATCCCCAACTTCTTGAACTCTGCCTCCTTGATCCATACTGCATCAACTTCAGGTTGTCCTTGTCTTTGGATCAAATGTTCCTTGTACTCCTTGGTTCTTGTTCTTTTGTAGACCCTGGTATCCAAGATCTTATTAGCTTGTTTGACTGTGACAGTAGGCAGTTTAAGTTCTTCTACATCTTGACTGATTTCATGGAAGGTCTGATCCAAGTTTAATGGTGGTCCTTTGTAGTGTACAAGATCTGCAACATTAAAAACAGGGGACAGTCCACTGTCATCTGGCAATTGCTCTTTGAAAGCATTGTTTCCATACTTCTCCAAGATAGGACAGGGACCTATCCTCTTCATTTGCAGCTTGTGAGGAACTCCTTTCTGCAGTCTATATTTGTTCAAATGCACCATTACTAAGTCCCCAACATTAAAGTGAACTTCTTTCCTATGCTCATCCACCTTAGTTTTATGTTTCATAGTATTTTTTGCAAAGGTTTTTCTGACTGTCTCATGAATCTCCTGCATGGCACAAGCAAAGTCATCAGCATATCCACTTCCTTTGACTCCATCCTTCAACTCCCTCAGCTCATAAACACCTCTAGGATGTAGACCATACACAATTTCAAAGGGACTATTCCTTGTTGACCTATTGACTGTGTCATTATAGGCATATTCAGCTTGCCCAATAATCTGATCCCATTGTTGACCATACTCCTTGGTCAAGCATCTCAAGAGGTTTCCAAGTGTCCTATTCACAACTTCGGTTTGACCATCAGTTTGGGGATGGTATGCAGATCCAAAGGACAAATTGGTGCCCATTCTTTGCCAAAGAGTCTTCCAAAAATGACTCATAAACTTAGTATCTCTGTCTGATACAATGCTGATTGGTAAGCCATGAATCCTGACTATCTCTTTGAAGAAAAGAGAGGCTATTTGACTGGCATCATTGGTTGTCTTACATGGCACAAAGTGAGCCATTTTGTTGAATCTATCTACAACAACATAAACACTGTCCATACCTTGCTTTGTCTTGGGTAAACCAACTACAAAGTCCATGCTCAAGCATTCCCATGGCCTAGAAGGGATAGGTAGTGGCTGGTATAGGCCTGCATTTGAAGAAGTGCCCTTGGCCTTTTGACATACCACACAACTCTCCACATATCTTCTGATATCTAAGTTCATTCTTGGCCAATAATAAAACCTTTGGACAAGCTCTTGAGTTTTGGTGATCCCAAAATGACCACTCAATGCACCATTATGTTTCTCTTGTATCAAGTTCTCCCTAATAGAACCTCTAGGAACACAAAGTTGATTCCCTTTAAATAATAAATCACTTTGCAAGATATTCAGCATATTTTCTATGGAAATGATTCTTGTATTCAGCACATACCTTATAAATATCTGCAAAGTCTTCATCATCTGCATATAGATCTTTGAAGTGATCTATTTCCATGCTCTTCAACTGAATTTCCTGGATTGTGAGGACTCTTCTGCTCAATGCATCAACCACTTTGTTGAGAGCTTCTTTCTTGTGATTGATATTGAAGGTGTAAGCTTGCAAGTACTCCACCCATTTCATGTGCCTGTGACTCAACTTCTCTTGAGAATTCAAGAAACTGAGTGCTTGGTTGTCTGAATACAAAATGAATTCCTTGGGAAGCAAATAGTGCCTCCACTTTCTTAAAGCTTGGACCAATGCATACATTTCAAGGTCATAAGAAGAATACTTCTTCTTGGCTTCACTTAGCTTCTCTGAATGAAAAGCCACCGGTCTGCCCTCTTGACTGAGAACAGCTCCAATAGCTACATTGCTTGCATCACATTCAATGGTGAATAGCTTCTCAAAGCTTGGTAACACCAAAACAGTTGGGTAGCTATCTTTTCCTTCAGCAACTCAAAACTCTTGTTAGCTTGCTCATTCCACACAAACTTAGTCTTCATTCCTCCTTTAATGGTATCCAACATAGGAGCATAAATAGCACTAAACTGCCTTATGAATTTTCTATTGTACTGAGCAAGACCATGGAAGATTCTTACCTCTGTTGCTGTCTTTGGAGTAGGCCAATTGAGAATGGCTTCTACCTTGCTGCTGTCCACCTTCAAGTTGCCATGTGATAGTACAAATCCAAGGTACACCAGCTCTGTTTTGATAGACGCTCACTCTAGATTGATCTTCGGCTTCTCCTCCTGCTGACTTCACGAAGAAATCAGCGCTCAATATTTGGAGGTGCTCTTCTCTTGTTCTGCTATAGATTAGTATATCATCTAGATACACTACCACAAACTTGCCAATGTAGTCTTTTAGGATTTCATTCATGAGTCTCATGAATGTGGAGGGGGCATTAGACAAGCCAAATGGCATAACTAGCCACTCATAGAGACCCTCATTGGTTTTAAAGGTTGTTTTCCACTCATCACCCTCATGTATCCTAATTTGGTGATAACCACTCTTTAAATCTATCTTGGTATAGTACCTAGCTTCACCTAGACAATCCATGAGATCTTCAATCCTAGGGATGGGAAATGTATACCTGATGGTTATCTTGTTTATTGCCCTGGAATCAGTACAAAGCCTCCATTCTCCTCCTTTCTTAGGTGCTAAGACAGTGGGTACTGCTCATGGACTAATGCTTTTCCTAATGAGACCTTGGTCAAGAAGTTCTTGAATCTGCCTAGCTATCTCCTCATTTTGTTGAGGTGTCATCTTATAAGCTGCCTTGTTTGGAAGGGTGGCTCCTGGTATCAAGTCTATCCTATGACTTATGGCTCTTTTAGGAGGTAATGTTGTTGGTTGACCACTACTTACAATACCTTCATAGGTCTGCAACAAGTCCTGTATCTCCTTGGGTAACTCTTGCTTTTCAGCTGCCTTCTCTTTGCTCACCTCTCTTGGCTTGATCATTACTGCATAGCCAACTCCTTCTCCTTCTTCCAAAGCTTTTAAGAACTCTTTTTCACCAGCTATGAGCAATTTAGAACCTGCTGTTTGCACCTCTGTGTCTTCTAGCAAAGACTGAATTTTGTAGGTCACCTTATCTTTCTTGAAGGTATATGAATTCTTAGCTCCATCATGCATAGCTTGGTGGTCAAATTGCCATGGTCTACCTAGGAGCAAGTGGCATGCATCCATAGGTAACACATCACACAAAACTTTGTCCTTGTACCTACCAATTGAAAACTCCACCTATGCTTGTTCATTCACCAAGACATGCTGACCCTTATTGAGCCATGTGACCTTGGAAGGATTGTTGTGGGGTATCCTTGTCAACTTCAACATGTTGACTGCCTCCTCTGACACAATATTGTCAGTAGAACCTGAGTCTATAATGACCTTACACACTTTCCCCATCATCTTGCACTTTATCCTAAACAAGGACCTCCTTTGGCTTGGCTCTTCTTTAACCAGTTCCTTGATCAAAGTCCTCCTCATCATGAGGTTCTCACCTTCCTTTGAGTTCAATGGTACTTCAGGTTGTTTATTTGCTACAGTAGTCTCATCTTGAATCAGATTAGTCCTCTTATCTCCTCCATGAGAAGTACTACCTTTCTCTGGACATCTATAGGCCGGGTGTCCCAATTGGTTGCAATGATAACATTTCATGTTGGTGAAGTAGCTGCCTCTCCCTTGTCCACCACTTCTTCCTCTGGAGCTGAAACCTCTTCCTCTACCAACTCTATTAGAGCTTCCTTCTTGCTGTTCAGAAAATTTGACTTCTCCTTGGGCTCTTGGTTCTGCACTTCTTCCACCATAGCCACCTCTTTGTCCTCTGTTGTCTTTTCCTTTCCCTCTACCTTTGGGATTTTTCTCTTGCTTCTTTTTTCCTTTCTCCTCTATCTTCAAAGCCATTTGATAGCATTGGCAGACTATTTTGAAGTTTACTAAGCTCATATCTTCTTGGATAGACCACTTGAGCCCATTTAAGTACCTTGCTAGCTTGATACTCTCATCTTCAACCACTTTTGATCTAAGGCACAATTTTTGAAACTCCTCTGTATATGTTTGAACATCCACGTCTTTTTGCCTCAGATTGTGTCTTCTCCTATGCAACTGGACTTCATAATCATCAGGGAGATAGGTCTGCCTTATCTTCGTTACCATTCCTCTCCATGAAACTATGGGACCTTTGCCTTCTTTCTCTCTTTCAGATTGTACAAACTTTCACCATGTGAGAGCTACTCCTCTCAACCTTGACTTGGCCACCTTTACCTTTTGGGCCTCTGTTATTCCATCACACTCAAAGTGATTTTCAATGCTCTCAATCCAGTCCACAACTGAATCAGGGTCCATTGTCCACTGAAAAGTGGCACACCCTCCAATGCTTTACCACTTAGGGCTTGCAGTGCTTTCAAGAAGGGTTCCTCTGCTAGAACAGGATCAGGCTTTGGAGCTTCCTCCTCCAAATCCTCTTCTTTTTCCTTGGCTTTCTGCTCTTCCTTCTGCTTTATCTTGTCCTTCACATTATCTGCTGTCTCATGGACTTCATCCAAGAGTTTCTCCATTTGAGATATCCTTTCTCTAAGCAACCGGTTGTCTTCCTCTTGCTCTTCTACCTTTTTGGCCAACTCTGCATTTGTCACCATGGTTCCTTCCTCTGGTGTATTCTCTCCTACTGACTCAGTGGGCTGCAACATCAATCACAAGCCTTGAATCCACTTGCTCTAATACCAATATGGTGTATGATAAGACCAAAGGTTGCTTGCATAGTCTATTGGAGACCTTTTCACTGTCCCCTTCCTTGAACCTACTATCAATGGTTCTTGTTGAACTTGGTTGACCAACCAAGCCCTGCCCAACCTCTTCTCAAAGAGTTTACCCTTGTGCTTTACCTTTGGTAGATCAACACCTTCTTGAACTTGCAGCACCTCTCAACACCTAGAAGAGTCTAGATTCCAACTTCATCATCCAACTTGAACTGCTTGCAGGGGAGTTAAGAGTATTGTCTTCGTGCTTCTCACATCCAAATTGATCCATTTTGGTGAGTGTTCAAACTTCAAATCACCCGCTTTCAAGAATTGGTCTTTGAAGTGACCTAATCCTTGTAGCCCTTACGGTCGATTTTTGGCTACTTAAAACTCTCCAAAGATCTAGCAAATAAATGCCACTTCGATACCCTTTTGAGCTTTAAATCTTTGATCTAGTTTCAGACCTTCTCTCTGCACTTGATGGAGTTGATTCCTACTATCAAGAAGATTAGGGCTAATAGGCCTAATAGCTAGGGTTTAAGATTTCTTGTTGATTCCCTCATGCCATTGGATTGGCTGAGGCCTAAATCCTTTTCAACTTTATGTTAAAATGCCAAAACCTTCATGGCTGTCACGAGGGTTCCACGTCACGGTACCTTCTTCCCTTGCCCTAAGTTCTTCTCTTCACTCTCAGAGCACCTAGCAGGGCAGTCACCTTTCGCTGGGGTTTGGAGTTCTATAAACTTGGCTCCATTCCTATGCTACTCATGACCCAAATATTTATAATGTTGGCATCCCTCCCATATTCAGCCAATCACCGAAGGGGGAGTATCTTGTGAATTGTCTATGGAGGTATTTCAAATCTTGCTACTCAAAGCAGAGAGAAACCTAACACACTACAATCCTAATCTATGAATTGGAAACAACAAAATTACACTAAACAAGTTGTATACAAGATGAAGTTTACTCTATGTTATCCAATGTACACAAACACAGTGTGAAATCAATATGCACAGTGCTTTCTATATCTCTGTTTTTGGAAAACACACGGGTAACACACAAATACAGTAAATTCTGCTAAAAACTGTCTTCTATTGCACACAACAAAAATTTGATTACAATGCAACTCCTTGCTCTCTACGAGCCATCACACTATTTTTGGATGCCTTTTTCATGTTTCAAGGGAAATTGCTCGCCTCCATATCCTGATTTCAAGGGATTCCACTCCATTCTAGCTGCATGCAACCTAACAAGATGTTACCATGCAGTTTTACAACCACTTTTCCACTTCCATCATTGTCTCATGATCCTCAATCTAAGGACCTCTAACACCTTGATCTCGAGCAAACAACATCTCCCTTAACCGTTCCTTGGCATCTTCTAACAAATTAGATGTGATTATGACACACTTAATGCATTGTATTCTAACCCAAACTATCCAAAGCTTGATAAAGCAAAATTTAACAACATCAACACAAGGATGATTTTAGCCTTAATGACCAACTCATCACACTCAACCAAGACCTTCTAAAGGTCCAAAATCAAACTCACAAACTTATAATAACACCGGTTGGCCAAGATGGGAATTTCAAGCCAAAATTAGACAAGCCGATTGGGGTTTAGCTGGAGTGTACCATATGTTTGATATGAGTTAACCCTAGGGTGATGTAGTAAGATGAAAATTAGAAAAGTGTTGTAATTATCATTATATAACATAAACACTCAAATAATTTTACACATTCATTGACACCATAAGATAGGCTTGTTGATCTATTCATATCATATTACTTTATACAATGCACATATTTTATTGTAGGCATAGATATAAAAATCAAATATTCTTGGATAGTTTCTATTATAACTTCCTCACATATCCTTGTGTCTATATTCAGTAAGATCTTACTGAAACATTTTATATTCTTGAATTTTTGAAAGGCTTTTTGCAACATGGATTGACATTGTGATTTCCAACAATTGAACTATATGCACACCTATATAACTGATGGCTAGTCTTTTCTATACTATGATGAAATTGAATATTTGAATGATCCTGGGAATCAAGGTAGGATACAATTTCATCGTTTCAACTTGGCAATGCATGCTTTGGTTGGGATTTTTCCCTGACAAGAAATTGTTTTACAGTCGTTGCAACCTTAATTCTAAGTGTTCTACATTGGTAGAAGACTCATGAAGACAACATACCTACTTGAAAATAATGCATAGTCTTGATTAAGAATAGATAACTACAAGAAGAAGTAGATCATAATGCAATAATCGAGAATGAAGCAATAAATAACTCTTTTGATAGAAACTTGTGAATATGTAACAAATGAAATAGTGGATATCAATGAGAGATTAAAGGTACAAATATTCTACTAGATTTCAAGTCTTATCATAAGAGCACATGTATACTCATCAAGAGGTAAGAGGAGAGACAAAATATTGGGATACAATCAATATAATCTTCTTATAAAGCTTTTAAATTTTGGGATTAAAATATTCATATTCATAATATGCTCTAACGTATTAAATAAATCATAACCCTATTAGAAGAAGAAACCAAACAAATATTTAGAAAAGAAAAGATACAATATCAACACGATACACTTGCATGGCTAACACAAAAATTAAGAAGGATTTTCCATTTGATAAAGTGAGGGAATAAGGATCATATATAAGATGATCAAAATCCTAAGAATTTATATGACCAAATAGGAGAGGATGAGACAAAAATAATAGAAAACCTAGAGATAGGGCAAATAATGTATCAACCATTAAAATTCAAAGTTCAAAGAAAATGGCTCAATTTGAGCCCAAGATGGCTAAGAGATCATAATTATTATGTAGGAGAAAATAGAAAAAGTTACAATCATCATTAATGAATATGATGATCTCTTTCTAAGGACTTTCACAAAATCAAAGGGAAAAAGGGTAATGAAGATCAACACAAGAAGGAATGCAAGTTCTTGTGTTAGATCTTCATTACTCCACAGATTTTGATTTTTACTCTTGTTGCATTCCATGATGCTTCATTTTCTTTTTAACAATCTATCAAAAATTCACATGCCTAGGATATGTATACATTTTAAGACATGCATCTACCATGATGATAGTCACAACTACAACATTTGATTGTATGCTTTATTTCAAAATTCACTTTTTTTTAAATCCTCTCAAATTTATCATTTATATACTTTAATAAAATACTTATTGTTATTTATATTTTAAATATAAAAGCATCAAATTTTAAAACATATATTAATTTTCACAATTAAATAATTAAAAAAAATATTTAAATATATAATATTTAATATTTTCAAAATAAAACTTTTAGTATATAATATGTTGGTTCCCGTGAAAAAAGAAAACCACATTTTGTGATTCCGTGAACTTTTTATTATATATAAATCTTGATTGATCGTGGATGCACATGACCATTTATAAAATAATTTGAATTCTGTTGGAGTTCTTTGTCATTCCAAACAGCCTGGCAATATCTTTGACCCTTTGCGATTATTAATGTATCTGCCTTGCTGGTCGTGCACAAGACGGATGCAACTGACAAGATGCTGCAGGACAAACACATCTAATCTGGACGGTGATTGTCAAAATAAAATGAAAATGGGGAAGACAGAAAAAAAACATTATTAGGTTAGAGCTTAGTGTGTGATATGGCTTGATTTTTTTGAAATGTATGAAGGGTGAAAATAAATCTTTAAAATCATAAGAGATATGGCTTGATTTTTGTAGAATGCAATATGGTTAAACAAGAACTAATACTACAAGGTAATAGAGGGAAATACATATTCCATTCAATGAAAGAATGAAAATTTTTATCTGGAGGAACTCTAGTTAAAGAAGAAATATAAATGGAAGTGAAGATGGAGACTGAAATTTGATATACAATAATTTCTATATAAGAGATGATGGGATGGAGAACCTGATTCCAAAGAGATATATTTTTGTTATTTGACAACTCAATAGACAGAGATAAAAGTGGTAGAAGCATGGGCAAAAAGAACCATAAAAACATAAGAAAATCCTAGGCCTTAGGGACTCTTTATGGATAGAAAATTTCCTAGAACAACATGCATAGATAATGTAGACCATGCAAGATAGGAACAAGTTAAGATATTAAATTGCATCCAAATAGGAACATCACATGTTAAATTTTTACAATATCTTCAAAGAATGGAATGTACATTCACAGAGTGAAGAAACTAGTTACAATCTTTTTAGACATAATTCTAAGTGTTATAGATTGGTAAAAGGAGCTCATGAAGACAGCATACCTACTTGAAAATAATGCATAGTCTTGATTAAGAATAGATAACTAGAAGAAAAAGTAGATAGCAATGCAATAATCGAGAATGAAGGAATAGAGAACTCTTTTGATAGAAACTTGTGAATATGTAACACATGAAATAGTGGATATTGGTGAGAGATTAAAAGTACAAATCTTCTACTAGATTTTAAGTCTTATCATAAGAGTACATGTATACTCATCAAGAGGTAAGAGGAGAGACAAAATATTGGGATACAATCAAGATAGATCATCTTATAAAGTTTTTAAATTTTGGGATTAAAATATTCATATTCATAATATGCTCTAACGTATTAAATAAATCATGACCCTATTAGAAGAAGAAACCAAACAAATATTTAGAAAAGAAAAGATACAATATCAACATGATACACTTAAATGACTAACAAAAAAAAATAGAAAGGATATGTTATTTGATAAAGTGAGGGAATAAGGATCATATATAAGATGATCAAAATCCTAAGAATTTATATGACCAAATAGGAGAGGATGAGACAAAAATAATAGAAAACTAAATATTAATACCAACCATTAAAATTCAAAGTTCAAAGAACATAGCTCAACATGGTGAGCCCAAGATGGCTAAGATCACTAATTATTAGACATGAGAGAAAATAGAAAAAGTTACAATCATTATTAATGAATATGATGATCTCTTTCTAAGGACTTTCACAAAATCAAAGGGGAAAAAGGAGTAATGAAGATCCAACACAAGAAAAATACAAGTTTTTTATTCTTGTGTTTGTTATTCCTTCTTTTTTCCCTTTGATTTTTTACTCTTGTTGCATTCCATGATGCTTCATTTCTTTTTATCAATCTATCAAAAATTCACATGCCTAGGATATGCTTATACATTTTAAGACATACATCTATCATGATGATAGTCGCAACTACAACATTTGATTATGTTTTATTTCAAAAATTCACTTTTAAATTTCAAATCTATCATTTATGCTTTAATAGGCACTTATTATTTATACTTTAAATTTAAGCATCCAAATTTTTAAAACATATATGTGTAATTTTAACAAATAAAATAATTAAAAAACAACATTTAAATATTTAATATTTATTAGATTTTCAAAATAAAACTTAAAATTCAAATAAAATAAATAAATAATGAAAATTTTTAATTAAAAATTATAATTTTTTATACATATATATAATAAATAAAATAATTCTTAAATAAATGGAATGATTAAAAATAAATTATTTCTCAAATTTTCTATAAATATATTTGACAATTGAAGCACATTTGAGCCAATTTAGTGAGTGTTGGTTTCAGTGAAAAAAGAAAACCAGATTTCGTGATTCGGCAAACTTTTTATTATACATAAATCTTGACTAATTGTGGATGCACATGACCA
>VDFB02298978.1:0-28457 GCA_007258455.2 Sequoia sempervirens | reverse complement strand
TGCATCCACAATTAGTCAAGATTTATGTATAATAAAAAGTTTGCCGAATCACGAAATCTGGTTTTCTTTTTTCACTGAAACCAACACTCACTAAATTGGCTCAAATGTGCTTCAATTGTCAAATATATTTATAGAAAATTTGAGAAATAATTTATTTTTAATCATTCCATTTATTTAAGAATTATTTTATTTATTATATATATGTATAAAAAATTATAATTTTAATTAAAAATTTCATTATTTATTTATTTTTATTTGAATTTTAAGTTTTATTTTGAAAATCTAATAAATATTAAATATTTAAATGTTGTTTTAATTATTTTATTTGTTAAAATTAATATATGTTTTAAAATTTGGATGCGTTTAAATTTAAAATATAAATAATAAGTGTCTATTAAAGCATAAATGATAGATTTGAAATTTAAAAGTGAATTTTTGAAATAAAACATAATCAAATATTGTAGTTGCGACTATCATCATGATAGATGTATGTCTTAAAATGTATAAGCATATCCTAGGCATGTGAATTTTTGATAGATTGATAAAAAGAAATGAAGCATCATGGAATGCAACAAGAGTAAAAAATCAAAGGGAAAAAAGAAGGAATAACAAACACAAGAATAAAAAACTTGTATTTTTCTTGTGTTGGATCTTCATTACTCCTTTTTCCCCTTTGATTTTGTGAAAGTCCTTAGAAAGAGATCATCATATTCATTAATAATGATTGTAACTTTTTCTATTTTCTCTCATGTCTAATAATTAGTGATCTTAGCCATCTTGGGCTCACCATGTTGAGCTATGTTCTTTGAACTTTGAATTTTAATGGTTGGTATTAATATTTAGTTTTCTATTATTTTTGTCTCATCCTCTCCTATTTGGTCATATAAATTCTTAGGATTTTGATCATCTTATATATGATCCTTATTCCCTCACTTTATCAAATAACATATCCTTTCTATTTTTTTTTGTTAGTCATTTAAGTGTATCATGTTGATATTGTATCTTTTCTTTTCTAAATATTTGTTTGGTTTCTTCTTCTAATAGGGTCATGATTTATTTAATACGTTAGAGCATATTATGAATATGAATATTTTAATCCCAAAATTTAAAAACTTTATAAGATGATCTATCTTGATTGTATCCCAATATTTTGTCTCTCCTCTTACCTCTTGATGAGTATACATGTACTCTTATGATAAGACTTAAAATCTAGTAGAAGATTTGTACTTTTAATCTCTCACCAATATCCACTATTTCATGTGTTACATATTCACAAGTTTCTATCAAAAGAGTTCTCTATTCCTTCATTCTCGATTATTGCATTGCTATCTACTTTTTCTTCTAGTTATCTATTCTTAATCAAGACTATGCATTATTTTCAAGTAGGCATGTTGTCTTCATGAGTCTTTTACCAATGTAGAACACTTAGAATTAAGGTTTCATAAAAAGATTGTAATCTAGTTTCTTCATTTGTGAATGTACATTCCATTTCTTGAAGATATTGTAACAAATTTAACATGTGATGTTCCTATTTGGATGCAGTTTAATATCTTAACTTGTTCTTGTCTTGCATGGTCTACATTATCTATGTATGTTGTTCTAGGAAATTTTCTATCCATAAAGAGTCTCCTAAGGCCTAGGATATTTTTCTTATGTTTTTATGGTTCTTTTTTTCCCATGCTTCTACCACTTTATCTCTGTCTATTGAGTTGTCAAATATTAAAAAATATATCTCTTTGGAATCCGGTTCTCCATCCCATTCCTTAGTATAGAAATTATTGTATATCAAATTTTAGTCTCTTCATCTTCACTTCCATTTATATTTTTTAACTAGAGTTCCTCTGCATGTACCCCTTTCATTCTTCATTGAATGAATATGTATTTCCCCTTCATTACCTTTGTAGTATTAGTTCTTGTTTTCTAACCATATTGCATTCTACAAAAAATCAAGCTATATCTCTTACATTTTTAAAGATTTATTTTCACCCTTCATGGTTTCAAAAAAATCAAGCTTGCATCACACACCAAGCTTCCCAACTGGTCATCAGTCAAGCTTTTTTCTGTCTCTCCTATTTTCATCTTTTGTTTGACAATCACCTGTCCAGATTAGGATGTGTTTGTCCCAGCATCTGTCAAGTTGTATCTATCCCATGCATGACCAATAAGGTAGAGACATTGATAATCGCAGAGGGTCAGAGATATTTCCCAGCTATTTGAATGTCAAAGAACCCAACAGAATTCAGATTAGGTATTTCCAAAAATGGCCATGTGCATCCACGATCAATACGTATAATAAAAAATTAGCCAACCACAACACGGTTTTCTTTTTTCACGGAACCAACATATTATATAATTAAAGTTTTGAAATATAATAAATATTATATATTTAAATATTTTTAATTATTTTAATTGTGAAAATTAATATATGTTTTAAAATTTGATGCTTTTATATTTAAAATATAAATAATAAGTATTTCTATTAAAGCATAAATGATAGATTTGAAATTTAAAAGTGAATTTTTGAAATAAAGCATAATCAAATGTTGTAGTTGTGACTATCATCATGGTAGATGTATGTCTTAAAATGTATAAGCATATCCTAGGCATGTGAATTTTTGATAGATTGTTAAAAAGAAATGAAGCATCATGGAATGCAACAAGAGTAAAAAAATCGTGTCTTAGTGGAGGTAATGAAGATCTAACACAAGAATAAAACTTGTATTCTCTTTTCTTGTAAGGATCTTTCATTACTCCTTCTTTTTCCCTTTGGATTTTGTGAAAGTCCTAGAAAGAGATCATCGTATTCATTAATAATGATTGTAACTTTTTCTATTTTCTCTCATCTCTAATAATTAGTGATCTTAGCCATCTTGGGCTCACCATGTTGAGCTATGTTCTTTGAACTTTGAATTTTAATGGTTGATATTAATATTTAATTCTATCTCTAGGTTTTTCTATTATTTTTGTCTCATCCTCTCCTATTTGGTCATATAAATTCTTAGGATTTTGATCATCTTATATATGATCCTTATTCCCTCACTTTATCAAATGGAAAATCCTTCTTAATTTTTGTGTTAGCCATGCAAGTGTATCGTGTTGATATTGTATCTTTTCTTTTCTAAATATTTGTTTGGTTTCTTCTTCTAATAGGGTTATGATTTATTTAATACGTTAGAGCATATTATGAATATGAATATTTTAATCCCAAAATTTAAAAGCTTTATAAGAAGATTATATTGATTGTATCCCAATATTTTGTCTCTCCTCTTACCTCTTGATGAGTATACATGTGCTCTTATGATAAGACTTGAAATCTAGTAGAATATTTGTACCTTTAATCTCTCATTGATATCCACTATTTCATTTGTTACATATTCACAAGTTTCTATCAAAAGAGTTATTTATTGCTTCATTCTCGATTATTGCATTATGATCTACTTCTTCTTGTAGTTATCTATTCTTAATCAAGACTATGCATTATTTTCAAGTAGGTATGTTGTCTTCATGAGTCTTCTACCAATGTAGAACACTTAGAATTAAGGTTGCAACGACTGTAAAACAATTTCTTGTCAGGGAAAAATCCCAACCAAAGCATGCATTGCCAAGTTGAAACGATGAAATTGTATCCTACCTTGATTCCCAGGATCATTCAAATATTCAATTTCATCATAGTATAGAAAAGACTAGCCATCAGTTATATAGGTGTGCATATAGTTCAATTGTTGGAAATCACAATGTCAATCCATGTTGCAAAAAGCCTTTCAAAAATTCAAGAATATAAAATGTTTCAGTAAGATCTTACTGAATATAGACACAAGGATATGTGAGGAAGTTATAATAGAAACTATCCAAGAATATTTGATTTTTATATCTATGCCTACAATAAAATATGTGCATTGTATAAAGTAATATGATATGAATAGATCAACAAGCCTATCTTATGGTGTCAATGAATGTGTAAAATTATTTGAGTGTTTATGTTATATAATGATAATTACAACACTTTTCTAATTTTCATCTTACTACATCACCCTAGGGTTAACTCATTGAACATAAGTGTTATACACCTTAGGACTACATTTTATTATCAACATTTGATTTCATTGTTGGTATCCTAGTTTATATTGTATATATAAAGATAATTAAATAGAAACACAAAATAAATATAAGGGTGTAGAATACCACCAAGAACATGAATATTAATGATTGTTATTAAAGTAATAGAAATAGGTACTAACATCCACTATGTCCTATCTTGTAAGAGGGGTTAGGCACCTTAGGGTTAAAAAAGAAATGGGGGAATCCTAAAAGGTTGCAACCACTAAAGTCAACTCTAGAGTGAGTCATTAATGATGACTACAAGAATGAATGAAAATCTAAATGAAAAATACATACATAAAAGGAGACAACAAAATATTTGAAGAAATATTTTGAGGAGATTAAAGTAGCTTATATGATGAAAATTGAAGAATAAAGATGGTTGAAACAAATCCAAGAAAGAAATGAATGAAACTATACAAAAATGAAGAAGTCCAATGAATCCTCGATAGAGTGCGAGTGCACTAGAATGGTTGTTGCTAAAAATAATTACAATATATAAAAAAATGGTATATAGTCACTATGCCACTCAAATAACAATGAAGAATTTTAATAAATAAATATCCACATAAAAATATAACACAAGAAAATTTGATAAAATTAGTTGACAAAGTATGTGAATATGATAAATTTTAAGAATCAATTTAGAAAGGAATTAAAATCAATAGTTAGGTAAACATACAAGTAGTAGTGCCCCACAAGATGAATTCCTAGCACTAGATCATAGTAGGAAGGGTGCATTGTAAATAGAAATTTTAACAAGAAATCTATATTTTGAGCAAGATCTATTTAACATTAAGGCCACATTAATAAATAATTTGAGGGACCACTAACCTTAGTTTCAAAACTAAAATATTTAAATTTGAAAGAAGAATACTTAGAAAACATAATAAGTAAATATATACTTGATTGCAAAGGATGATATTTTGAAAAATTAAAATATATTGAGAAAGAAATGCAAAAAGAGGAGGATATTTAAGGCAATCATGCAATTGGTTATTGGATGTTAAATTGGATGGAAATATAGTTAATAATGATCAATTAAACTTAGGATAAAATATGAATATTATGCCTAAATAAATTTGAGAGGCATTTAGAAAACTATAACTCGATCAAACACCATATATGATATATCTTTATTAGATGAAACATAAATATATTCAATTGATACATAGTAAAATTTTCAAGTTAATTTGATGGGAATTTGAATATTAAAGTTTTTTTTTTTTTTGAAATGTATGAAGGGTCAAAATAAATCTTTAAAATCATAAGAGATATAGCTTGATTTTTGTAGAATGTAATATGGTTAAACAAGAACTAATACTACAAGGTAATAGAAGGGAAATACATATGCCTTTCAATGAAAGAATGAAAGGGGTATATGTAGAGGAACTCTAGTTAAAAAATATAAATGGAAGTGAAGATGAAGAGACTGAAATTTGGTACACAATAACTTCTATACTAAGGAAGGAATGGGATGGAGAACCCGATTCCAAAGAAGATATATTTTTTAATATTTGACAACTCAATAGACAGAGATAAAGTGGTAGAAGCATGGGAAAAAAAGAACCATAAAAACATAAGAAAAATATCCTAGGCCTTAGGAGACTCTTTATGGATAGAAAATTTCCTAGAACAACATACATAGATAATGTAGACCATGCAAGACAAGAACAAGTTAAGATATTAAACTGCATCCAAATAGGAACATCACATGTTAAATTTGTTACAATATCTTCAAGAAATGGAATGTACATTCACAAATGAAGAAACTAGATTACAATCTTTTTATGAAACCTTAATTCTAAGTGTTCTACATTGGTAAAAGACTCATGAAGACAACATGCCTACTTGAAAATAATGCATAGTCTTGATTAAGAATAGATAACTAGAAGAAAAAGTAGATAGCAATGCAATAATCGAGAATGAAGGAATAGAGAACTCTTTTGATAGAAACTTGTGAATATGTAACACATGAAATAGTGGATATTGGTGAGAGATTAAAAGTACAAATCTTCTACTAGATTTTAAGTCTTATCATAAGAGTACATGTATACTCATCAAGAGGTAAGAGGAGAGACAAAATATTGGGATACAATCAAGATAGATCATCTTATAAAGTTTTTAAATTTTGGGATTAAAATATTCATATTCATAATATGCTCTAACGTATTAAATAAATCATGACCCTATTAGAAGAAGAAACCAAACAAATATTTAGAAAAGAAAAGATACAATATCAACATGATACACTTAAATGACTAACAAAAAAAAATAGAAAGGATATGTTATTTGATAAAGTGAGGGAATAAGGATCATATATAAGATGATCAAAATCCTAAGAATTTATATGACCAAATAGGAGAGGATGAGACAAAAATAATAGAAAACTAAATATTAATACCAACCATTAAAATTCAAAGTTCAAAGAACATAGCTCAACATGGTGAGCCCAAGATGGCTAAGATCACTAATTATTAGACATGAGAGAAAATAGAAAAAGTTATCATTAACATGAAATATGATAGTGATCTCTTCTAGAACTTTCACAAAATCGGGGAAAAGAGGTAATGAAGATCCAGCACAGAGAATATGAGCCACATTGACCGTGTTGGATCTTTCCTCTTTCGCGCATTTTGCTTTCTTGTTTGCGTCCATGATCTTTCATTCTTTTATCAATCTATCAAAATTCACATTCTCAGAATCACAACTTGCTACATTTTAAGAACATACATCCATCATGATGATAGTCTACTATTGCTGACGATATGTTATTTCAAAGAATACTTTAAACTAAATCTATCATTTATGCTTTAATAGACACTTATTATTTATATTTTAAATTTAAATGCATCCAAATTTTAAAAAATATATTAATTTTAACAAATAAAATAATTAAAAATTAGAATTTTTTGTGGATGGAGGCACACTAGTGCGGGCACGGGCAGGAAAAGAAGGATTTAGAAATTCCAGTCATTGGAAGATAGGCGAGGGGCAGTTGCGAGAAATCCGCAGTGAGCAGTGCTAAGTCAGTAAACAAAGGCGAGGTTGTTAGGATGATCGCCAGTTCTAGAAACAATATCACTGGTGAATGCAGGAGGAAAAGGATATATGAGTGGCTAATCCTATGGGCTCCCTGTAGGTAAAAAATAAATATATCAAAGGCATAGGTGGGGACCATGGCGACCTGGAGAAGTGGAAACCATGGACCTCTGTTTGGGGTAAAACCAAATGGAAAGTCATCTTTCCCTTTGGTGCAAAATATCTCTAACCCTGAAAAAGGTAAGTTTGTTATTTTTGTGCCAGATCTGTTAATTGATCATAATATTGATTTAATGGAAAGAACCCTGGTGGGGAAATTTATGGGCCTTAGACCAAACATTGAAGTGGTCAGGGAGTTTGTTAAAAATAAATGGAGAACTAATGGAAAATTTTCAGTAGCAGCTCTCCCAAAGGGCTTTTTCGCATTTGAGTTCACTTGCAGAGAGGATATCTTAGCAGTTAGAAGTGGTGGTCCATGGGTTATAAGGAAATCTTCCCTAGCTCTAAAGAAATGGTCTTCTAATCTGGACCTCACGAACTCTATTTTTGAGAATGTCCCAGTATGGGTCAAACTCCCGAGCCTTCCTCTAGAACATTGGAACGAGGATGTCTTTTATGGTATTGTGAGCTCCTTTGGTGAGCTCCTTTCTATTGATTCTATGACAGCTGCTAGAAAGAGATTGGTATTTGCAAGAATGTGCGTAGGGGTCTCTCAGAATTCTGACCTCCCCTCATCAATCGAGATTCAGTCGAAGCTGGGTTTATGGTCACAAGACATAGAGTTTGAAACTATCCCTTTTTCTTGTTTCAAATGTAGAAAATTTGGGCATTGGGCTAAGAAATGTCTGTTAAATGCCACCAAAGAGAAAGAGAAACCAACTGGTTCTTTGAAATCTATATGGCGAAAGAAATCAGAAGGAGAAAGCCTTGAGAATAAAGATTCTAATGTTCAAAACACTTCAAATAAGGCTGATGGGGATATGGGTAATAATGGTGAGGTTCCACAGGAACTCCAGCATAAGGATTTTGAGAATATCTTAACAACTAAGGAAAATGAAGTTAGTGAGGATCGGACAGTTGGTGCTAAAAAGTAGTGTCCAGATGTTAGCCCCTTATCCCAAGAGTTGAGTCTAGTTGAAAAAATAGATGGGAACCCTGGCTTGGAGGATATTCCTATCCAGGGGTTGTCCTTGGAGTTGAATATCCCTCTTCTTCTCCCTTCCTCTGAAGGCTTTCTTCCTTCGGGTGTTGATCACCTTACGGATCCTAATTCCTTGGAACTTGTTAAGGACTCTTTCGATAATCAAGACCATTCTACTGAACTCTCAAGCAATTATTCTACCTTTCATTTGAATGGCATCATGGAGACATTACCCTGGGATCAAAGACTTCTTATAGATAAGGAATGGGAGTCAAGTAAAGGGACGAATAGTAAGAAGATACTGACAAAGAAGAGGTTTTATCTAAGAAAAAGAAAAAAGAAAAAAAACAATGGAAAACCCCAAGTGGTATTTCAACTAGATCAAAATCAAAGGTAGACTGTGGAGCAACAAAGAACTCTCGAGGGAAAAAGTCTATTAAATGGACAATATAGCATAATAGTTTTCAGGATATTGCGGATGGTTTTCAAAAAACCATCTCGGAGTGCCTCAACTCCCCTGGTAACTCATGAAGATCATGTCTTGGAATATCAAGGGACTTAATAATCCCCACAAGCAGGATGTTCTATGCAATTTTGTTAGAGATCACAAGCCTAATATTCTTCTTATTTAGGAAACTAAAATGTCAAAGGAAAAAGTGGAAAAGATGAATCTGTTTCAGCATTGTATTTCACATGGAAACAACTCGAATGGTGCTTCAGGAGGTGTTGTTACCTTCTGGAATAGTCATATAATCAAAGGGGATCTGATTTTGGAAGGAACGAACCATATTGCTACCAAATTCACCCATATTAGGGATAATTTCAGCTAGATCCAATCTAATATCTATGCCCCCAATGAAAAAGGTCTCAGAAAATCCTTCTGGATGGAGCTAGCTGCCTTTAGGAGGATTTTTGATAGAGAGTCTTGGGTGGTCATGGGATACTTTAATACTCCCTTACTGAATGAAAAGAAATTTGGAGGTTCCCAGATCAATGCAGAGAGTAAAGAGGATCTTCAGAGCTTCATCAACAACCAGGCGCTAATTGATCTAGACTTGCAAGGAGCTTCCTTTACCTGATCAAATCGCATAAAGGGTACGAACCTCATCCAAGTTAGATTAGATAGATCTTTAATCTCTAATCACTGGTTCTTTAACTATTACTGTTCTCTTAAAGCCCTCTCTAGGATTGGATTTGACCATTTCCCTATTAGTTTTGTTGTGGAGCCTTTAAAGAAGAAGAAAAATACCCCGTTCAAAGTTGAAAAAATGTGGCTTTCTCATCCTTCTTTTAAAGAAGAAATTAGGAAATGGTAGAATATAAGTATCTCTGGTACAACTATGTTTAGAGTGGCTAAAAAATTAAGGGAAGTTAAATCCAACCTTAAAAAATGGAAAAAAGAGTCCTTTGGGAATATTTTCAGGATTAAATCTGATCTTCAGATGGATCTGGGGGAGATTCAAAATAAAATCCAGAAGGAAGGATATTTGAATGATATTAAGGAAAAAGAGAATGAGATCCTTATTAAGATGCATGATATCATTGGAAAAGAGGAGTTCTGGAGACAAAGATCTAGAGCTTTATGGTTATCTATAGGTGATAAAAATACTAGGTACTTTCATTTATCGGCCTCAAAACGTAGGGCTGTCAACAATATTTCTCAAATTGAAGTGGATGGGACTAGGTATGAGGAGGAGGAGAAAATTAGAAAACATGTTGTTTTATTCTTTAAAAATATTCTTTCTGAGAATGATGAAAATAACCAAAATGATCAGGATCATTTATTAGAGGCTATACCTAATGTGATCAATCAGGAAAATAACTCTATGTTGTCTGCTATTCCTACCAATGAGGAAGTTAAGAAGGTTGTTTTCTCCTTTGAAGGGAGTAAAGCTCCCGGTCCTGATGGGTTCCCTATGTTTTTCTTCCAACGGTTCTGGGAGATTGTCGGAGAAGATGTGGTGAATGCTGCTAAAGAATTTTTTGGATCCAAAAGTCTCCTAAAAGAGTTGAATGCTACTTTTCTAGTTCTAATCCCTGAGAAGCCTAGAGCGGTGAACTTTGAGGCTTTCAGACCCATAAGCCTCTGCAACTCGATCTATAAAATCATCTCGAAGGTTTTGACTTCTAGACTCTTAACTCTCTTTCCCACTCTGATTTCACCTCAACAGAATGGATTTGTTCCTAGCAGACAAATCCTTGATTCTATTGTCACAATGCATGAGAATATCCATTCCTTGATTGAATCTAAGACTGAAGGCTTTCTGTTAAAGCTTGATATCTCAAAAGCCTATGACAGAGTTGACTGGAAATTCTTGTTTAAAATTTTAAAGGTGTTTGGGTTTTACAACATGGTTCTTCAAATGGTGGAATAACTTATGTCTACTGCTTCTATATCCGTAATGGTTAATGGTTCTCCTACGAATCTCTTCCAAAGCACTAGAGGTCTAAGACAAGGAGATCCGATTTCTCCTATTTTATTCACTATTATGGCTGAAAGTCTCGGTAGGAATTTGAAAAGGTTGATCGATAATAGATCCCTTCTTGGTCTTAAACCATCCTCAAGCAATCTGATTTGTTCTCATCAACAATTTGTTGATGATACCATGCTCTTGGGAAAATCTTCTGTCTCGAAAGGAAAAACTTTGAAATCTCTGTTGGATGAGTATGGGAGGGCGTCAGGACAGTTGATTAATAAACATAAAAGCTCTCTTTTCTTTTTCAACACTCCTGTTCATAGACAAAATAAAATTTCCAGAATCCTTGGTTGCAGGGTGGAGTCCTTGCCTGCCACCTATCTTGGCTTACCCTTAAGCCTTAAACCCCCAGAATCCTTTTGGATTTCTTTGGTTGAGAGGTTCAGTAAGAAGCTTGCTGGCTGAAAAGGAGCTCTATTAAGCCAAGCGGGTAAACTTCAACTCCTCAAAGCTACTCTTCAGAATTTTTTGATTTATGCTCTAAGCCTCTTCAAAATCCCTGCTAAGTTTGCAGATGTTATTGAAAAGATTCAAAAAGTATTTCTTTGGTTGGGTGTTGAAAAAAAGAAAAGACTGCCTCTAATAGGATGGGATCTTGTGTGCAGACTAAAAAAGTCTGGAGGTTTAGGTCTTAGAAAAATTAGAATGGTTAACAAGATTCTTCTAGCTAAACAAATTTGGAGAAAATATTCGTCCTCAGGGGAATGGACTGATATCCTTGCTAGCAAATATTTGGAGGGTAATAGATCCTCTGTAATTTTGAAGGATTCCCATCTTCTTCCCAGAGGCTCAACCTGCTAGAATAATTTGATTAATGGAAGAAAAGTTATTGAATCTGGAGTGGGTTGGTAGGTTAGAAGCGGAAACCAAACTAGATTCTGGGAGGATAGATGGTTGTTTAACGAGCCCCTTATAAAAATTGATCCCTTTAGCGGATGGGCTGAGAATTGTAAAGCTCTTTTTGGTTCATATGTGAAAGACTATTGTGTGGATGGAAATTGGGTGGATTTGTGCCTTGTCAGTCAAGCTCTTGCTCCTATTCAGTCTTCTTTGCTGGCTATCAGACTCTGCCCTAATCAGACGGAAGATCGTCTTGTTTGGTATGATGATCCCTCAGGAAATTATTCTGTTTCATTAGCTTTTTCCAGGCTTACTTCTTTCCAGGCTTCTCCCCCCTTCTGGTCGAAGTCTTGGGTCAAACATTTAGTCCCTAAAATCAACATCTTTTTCTGGATCCTTCTCCAAAATAAGGTGCTCACGATTGACAACCTCTGTAAGCGTGGTTTTCAAATACCAAATAGATGTTTTCTTTGCAAAATGGAGGCTGAGTCTGTGAGTCATATGTTTCTTCACTGTCCTTTTGCTGCCTCAATATGGGAAAAAATCATCCATTTCTGGCAACTTTCTTGGGTTTTTCCCTTGTCTATTGAAGATTTCTTCTCTCAATGGAAAGCCCCGACTCACAATCATGTTCTTCAGAACTTGTGGGATTTCTCTTTCCCTCATGTTGCTTGGGGTCTTTGGAAAGAATGAAACAACAAAATTTACAGAGATAAAGAAGCACCAGTGGATATTATTTTTGACAAAATTATCAGATTTCTGAAAGAAAATGTCAATGCTATTTCCCAGAAGGTTAGCAACTCTAAGAAAGTGGCTCACTCATCCTATGATCTTATGGTTTCTAAGGAATGGAACATAAGTCTTGATTTTCCCAGTGTCCATAAACAAGCTAAGAAGAATAGAGAGGGTGCTTGCTAGTCTTTTCCGCCTAATGGATGGGTCAAAGCCAACTTCGATGGAGTGGCTAAAGGTAATCCTAGGGTGGCGGATTACAGCGGAGTTATAAGGGATTCCTTTGGTAACTTTCTAGGTGCGACTGCCACCCCTCTTGGATCTTAAACCAATCACCTAGCTAAGGCTGCTGGATCTTTTCATATTATAAATTTGGCCCATAGTCTAAATTTTAAAAACCTTTGGCTTGAAGGGGATTTCAAAAATATAATAGATAGTCTTTCAGGTAGGTCCCCCCCCCTGTGGACTATTAAGTCTTGGATTGATGATGCTATCTCAACTTTAGCCAAGTTTGATAATATAAATATTTCACATGCCTATAGAGAAGTCAATGCTGTTGCGGATTTTTTTGTGAATGAAGGGGTTAGGAGCAAAGGATAGCACACTTGGCTAAATATATAAGTGAATTAGGAGTTAATGTCCAGGCCCTACTGAACTATGATGTGTCACATGGGAAAGAAGCGTGTCACCTCATTAATGATGATACGACGGGGTAATTACATCTCGATCATCAGATTGTATGGGACCGAGCTTAGTTGCTTAATCTGCAAGGTTGTCTGGCATGCTTTGTGGGTTCTTAGATTTGGCGGGACCATTTCAAGTAAATATTTTGTCGTTGTATGCCCCACTGTGCTTTCCAAAATGGGTGGAGATAGGAGAAAAGTTGAGCCGGACAGCTTTGAGATGCATACTAGAAATACCAAAGCGTGGAACAAAGTAAAAAGTGGGGGTTTACTCCCTTTTCTGGAAAAACTCCACGGGTCGAATCAGGAGGTGATTGAGCATTTTGAGAAGAATTGGAATAATGAGGAACTTACCCTTTTTGGTAGGAAAGTGGAGATTGATGAAAACCTTATAGCTGAAGTGATTGAAATGCCCACTGATGGACACAAATTTTTTGGGGACAGGGTTTTCTCTGATGAAGCTGTCATCATATTTCCAAAGAAAGAGAAGGAAAGAATGAAGCTGGTGAAAATTTCTAACAGCTACTTCGAAGTCGACACTATAAAAGCTCTCTAGAGGAAAGTTCTCCAGGTTATCATGGAATACATTACTGTGGATGGTCGTTTCACCAAGGTCTATGGTTATCACTTTGCCCTGCTCAACCATTTCCGCTACAAGGTTAGGGTTGCTTTTCCCTACTATCTTCTCTGTTCTTTGAGAAAAATTTTGGATGACCACAAGAAAAATCTGAAAAGATTTCCTATTTTGCATACTGGTTTGATTAGGTTAATTGTTGAACATTACCAAAATATGCCATCCCCTGCTAATTTGGATGCCCCTCCTGATTCTGAGGAGGATGATATTGAACCCAGCTGCTTGGGGAATTTACCTAATTTGAGCCCAGTTAGGATGGTCCTTAGTCCTTCCTCTGTCCAAATTGGTAAGAAAAGCCTTAACCCCCATTCTATGAAAGCTTGCTCTACGCCTAAGCCAGGAAGTCCTACCCTTAAAACTAAAAGTGTTGGTAAGAAGCCACTAGGTAAAAACCTTGTGTCGTACTCTGAAGACTCACCTGAGTCTGAGGACTCTAGAGCTAACAATACTTCTTCCTATGCTTCCCCGTCATTGGACAAAGATGCTAGAAATGGTTCCCCTGTTACCCCTGACCCTGCTAAAACTTGCTTCAAACCTAAAAGGGAACCCACTGTGGATGTCTTGGGTTTAGCTAGGAATAATGTTGATGACCATTTCAGGATTTCAAAATGGATCTTTCATGAAATCAACAAGCTTAAAATAAAAAAATGGGCCCTTCAAAGTAAACTAGAAGAAATGAGTGTCAAGGTTATTGCGCTTGGCAAGAATGAGGCGGAACGAAAAAGATCATGGTGCCAGAAAAGAAAACTAGAACCAAGTGGGCATGGACAAAAGAGTTGAAATTGAGTTGGATAAAATGAAAAAATACTTGTCAAAACATTTGAGTAGAACAACGGGGATGTAGACCTGAATGCCATCATCATGACGAAAGGTGGACAAAACAGCAAAGGGGTGCTTTTTGGTGGTTGATCGGAAGGGTCAGTGATGAAACCAAGAGATGAGGGATGTTGGCGTTTCTAAAGAGGACTAGAGACTAATTTGTTGTTGAAGAGGGGAGGCTCCTCCTAGAGATGATTCAAACCTTCAAGAAGGGTGTTCAGGACATGCATAACCTAGAGGCAGAGACCGAGTCTATTCTGAAGACTCTGGGTTAGTTGCAGCTGGTTTTTTGTTGGCTTTTTAGAGCTGGTTTTGTCGATCCTCACAGTCTTTTTCTTGGTGGCCTCTTTTGCTTTTCCGGTTTTTTTCTTTTCCCGTGTATTTTCTTCTCTTGGACTGTTTGTCCTTTTTTTTTCTTTTTGTTGTAAACTTGGTGGTTTGGTCCACTGTAAAAGGCTTTGTTTTACCCTTTATCAAAAACAATTGGCAATGTTCTTAGTGTTGATCCTCCTTCTAAGGAAGATGATCATACTTGTATTAAAGAGGTTAATGTTAGAAGTCATGTCAAGAAGGTTGATGGTGATCCCGTAGAATAGTTTGTTCCCCCTTGTTGGAATAATACGTTCTCTATGAAGATCCTCCTCCTCAAGGTTTATAGACATGTTATGGCCCTAGCTTTAGACTTGTCTCTAAGTATGGTTATGGGCATAAAGGTTGTGGGTGTAATGAATAAGGCATTCAGATCCATATAGAATGTGCACCTTGTAAGCATAATTTGAGGCTTGGTTACTCGAATGAACAATTTAAATGGAAACCATGATTAAATGGTGACATGATTTCTACTCAACCTCATTCTCTTGAAAATATTTTAATGCTCCATTATCTATTGTCTTCATGCCTTCTTCTTGTGAGCAGTCAAAATTCTCTCCACAAGAGAAAGGGTTGTTTCCTGCTCCTCACTCTTTATCTAAGTAAGAGCACATTTTCTTGAGGCTTCTTAAAGCCCAATTAATTACTCTTCCTCCTCCTACACATAAGAAATTTCATAAGTGTGATAAAGAAAAATATTCTTTCTATGCATACCATCGAGTGCTTGGCCATTCCACTAGTGAATGTAAGGCCTTGAAGGATAAAATACAACTTCTTGATTTAGGTGCCATCACTCATTATTTTATGATGTACCTACCTCTTCTTTTCATGACAAGTGATATCAAGGTTTACCTCTATCTTGTATGTTCTAAGTATCTTGCATGGTTCTCCTCCTCTGTATGTTGGGGGCAATGATAACTTGTTCTAGAGATGTGTGTCCTTCTTAAGGACCCCCTCTATTTTCTATGTCTTTCACATGAAGTGTCCCTTGAGTGGACCCCTTTTTCTTTTGAAGGGATCCTCAGGGACCTCTTTGAATGCTTTCAAATTTTAGATTGTTTGTGTGTCTGTCTATCTTCCTGTGTGGCTTTTTCAATCTGACGTGTTTTATCTATGGATTAACTTGTTGCTTTGCAAGATTAAGCACTTTTTAAGCTATTTTTTCAAAGCAACTTTGCAGAGTACCCTACATCAGGCTTCCCTCAAGAGAGAGTACCTAGGGTGCCTTCTTTGCAAGTCTGAGGACCTGTAAAGCACTTTCATCCTACGAGATCTATTCACCGATAGTCTGCAGAACTCTAGTGCACTTTGTTCAACTCTGTAGGAGAGAGTACCTATAGAGTATTTTGTTCACCTTTTGTAGGTCTATAGATCTATGGTGCATTTTTTAACTCTCCTTTGGTCTGAGGACCTATGGAGCCATCTCTCTTGGAATTTTTATTCCTTTCTAGCTTCTCCATCTTTCTCTTAAATTCTCTTTCTTCTCAATTGTGTATACTAGATTGAAGATCTACATCTTCTTCATCCTAAGTATATGCTCTTTATCTCTTCTATATTGGTTGATTCTTAGAATTTTGGGTGCAATCTTCTATTGAAGTGATCAATCCTTACATTCTTCTCTTTATTTAAGAATTCTTCTATATGTTTTTTTTTTAAATTTGGGGATGGCACATAGTACTAAGACAACCTTTTACATCAAGGTATCTTTCACTTTGCTAACTCAAATCCTTTAGTTTGTTGTGTGCCTATGTGTATGTGTTTTTATATGTTCTAACCACGTGATGTAATGACCTTTTATGTTCAAACATTGTTGTCTCATGTAGATCTTTCTTGACTAATGCATTTTTTTTGTAGGTCTTTAGCCTGGGGGCATGCTTCCTTGGTTCGAAGAGTTATATGCTTCCTCTATAGTATACTTTTGGTATCATGATGTTATTTATGTTTGGTAGATTTCCTTCAGTGTGCATATTAGTGTAGATTGATATGCCCACTAAAGTGGGGGAAAATTTTAATGTCGTAAAATTGAACCCCTTGCAATTTCACATACATTCTTACATCTTCTTTAGTGTCCACTCCCCTAGCATTCATGTAGGCACATTTTAGCCCCTGCATCAGCCTTTTTCCCTTCTTAGGATGCTTAGGATCCCTTTTTAGCAGCTACCTTTGCATGCCAACTTTGCATTAAACCTTGTGCTTTTCTTGTTCTCATTGTTTTATAATGTGATGTGTCTAGACACTAGCATGTCGTGCTAGCATCCCGTGATGTTTCAAAATTCAAATGGTCATTTCCAAGCATTTTTTCCACTTACCAATTTAGCTTTTGTTGATGTTAACAACTCAAGATGCCCTGTAATGGCTCGAAAAGATTCATTTCCCTCTTTAAAAGTCATCTTTTCAATCCATTTGTCCTTCTTCTTCTTCTAGGCTTCTATCTTGGACACTATCCCATATTTTCTCTTGGTATCTTACTTACACAACTCATTTTCTTATTACAACATCATTCTCTAAAAATCTTATAGCGATCTTTGTAACTCCCCTAGATCTTGCATCTATATCTCCCTTATCTTGTGCTTGCAAGCATCTTGGGATTTCTCACATTCCCTATCAATTGCATCTCTATCTCATGATATAGGTTCTACTCCTTGAGTAGGGATTGCTTTTATCACTTCATATTTGCTTACTTTGATCACTCTCTCTATCTATTTGGTTGTTCATGGAGTTGGGAACACCAAAACAAGGGTTTCACTGAGGTAAACCCCTGTATATCCCCAACATTTTCTCTTGATCTTATGCATGCAGGTATCAAAGATATTCATGTACTAGATGCTTCATTACTTGGGTTGTTGTGAGTAGTTTCTATCTCTTATCTTCTTTAACTTTATCATTTTTACTTCCTTATTTCAATTCTATTATACTCTGCACTAATTTCCCACATTCTAGAAGTTCTTAGCAATTTGATTGTTAGTAGTCACTTTGCTATTTTCTGTGATAAACTCAGGTTTTGGTCCATACAAGATGCCAATGTGTCTCTAGGACTCTAGCCTGTCGCGTTGTCATCCTTCTTCCACACACTCATCCTTTGGCCTAGTTTGTCTGGAAAACCTTTGTGGCCTCTTTCCAATTCTAAAACTCTTGCTTTGTTTCTTGAGGTAGTTTAAGGCAGTTCACCCCTTAGGAATCTCTTGAGAATAAAGAGCCTCATGAGTAGTGAATCCCCCTTCTCTACACTAAGATATAATTTGAATAATTAAATACTATATAATGACCTAATTAATATGGTACATAAATTGTTGAATCGCGTGCTTACAATTAATTATTGTTCAATTTAATAAAACTACTCTAAATTCCAAGACATGCCAATGTTTTCCATGAATGAAGCAATCCAAAATTAAATAGAAAGTAAATATTTCTAACATAATCTACTTTATTTAAATAACAACATACCACTCATAGATTGAAATAAATTTAGACATAGAATCTATGCAAATACATAGCATTAATAGGATCTTTGAGATGCATATTTCCCATTGAATAAAGCTTTTATGCACTTGATCCATATTCTTTGGTGATGATGTAGGTGTTGAACAAAGGTTGCCATTGATGTAAAAAAAATTCATTGATGTAAGAATCTTATTGATGTCAAAGGAGTTCATTGTGTCAAGGAGTATTTGAATTATCATTATATTCCCATTGACTTATCATTTTTAGTTACAAATATTTGCAGAAATATATGAAGTATGTTGTATGGTCTCATACCTATCTATGTTGGTAATTGTACTGTCATATCAATCATATCACCAAATCAAGAAACATACATTATTAGCTAGATTGAGGAGTGTTTGAGTTATGGAAGGTGATATGATTTCCATATGCTTGCAATATCACATGAATGTATCTATTCACTATGAAAATGGTGGTTTGAAAGACTGTACCAGGATGTTTTATTTTAGTCTATATTAGGCTCAATGTTTCTTAGGTCTCTCTTCTAGAGATGTTGTTGGCTCTGTAGTCTAAAAGGAGAGTATTCCTACACTTTTTCTCAAATTCTAGAGTTTTCAGAGGATATGTTCAGAATGCAAAGATTGAAGTGATTGAAGGTTCTTTGTGTCTACCTATCAACCAATTTGTGTTTGATACCTATGCAATAATGGCTAGTAGCAAGCAAAATTTAAATCTTGCATGTGGTGTCAAGATAAGACCTGGTTAAGGTTTATGTGGTAGCATACACCATCAAATTCTTTTGGTGGAAATAAAAATTGATTTTTGATCAACATATTACATGTTTCATGTAATTTGAATTTAGGTCCACCTTTGTCATCTTGGCTATTTGTGGATCCTTAGATGACATAGAATAATGCTAATTTAGTGTCAAGTATATATTTCTTAGACGTAGAGATGTATTGTGTGAATTATATCAAGGATAGTTACACCGATTTGGAGAAAAATTCGCTATAGGTGTAAATTGAAGAGAAGGTTGTGAATATAAAAGGGAGAGTTTCATTTTAGTGTGTGAACCAATATAAAAATATCATTTACAGTGTGGGAGTGTCAATTGTAACTCTAGAATGTGTATGAGATGTACTCAGCTATATAGAAGATCCACAAGCTTTATCTCTATAATCTAGTAAGATTGGTGTTCTACCTCTTGTATTGTTCTATTGGGGATTGGTGTCTCTAGTAAGTTGGTGCCTAAAAATACATTTGGAGATTGGTGTCTCTAGTAGGTTGGTGCCTACTTCATGTTGTAAAATTCACTTGTATATTTCTGCTTTGTGAGGCTAGATTTGGACAATAGATCCAAGCAGCTATTCTCATCATGTTTTTTTTCCCATCTTGGGTTTCTATGTATATTTGGTGTTCAATTATGTAAGTGTTTTCTCAATGTTTGATCAGTAGGAGTGAATCTATTCAAGTTGCATGATCTGATATTTTAAGTTGAAGTTAATAGTTTTGAATCTATTGGATCTAGTAATTCACCCCCCCTCTCAATATATTATTTTCCCTTTAATTGGTATCAGAGACAAGTTCCTTTGAAGAAGCCTAACAACTTAAGGTTGTTTCAAGATCACACACTTAGTTTCTCAAGAAGGATTCTCTACAAATAAAGCACCAATCTTTGATGAATCCAAGTTTGCATTCTGGAAAGTTAGGATGGAGGCCTGCTTGATGGCTCTAGGACTTGATATATGGATTCCAATATTAGAGGGGTATAAGACTCCTAAAAAACCCACCTAGGGATCAAGTTGAAAAGAGGGCTTGCTAAATTAATGTTAAGTCAAGGAATTTTGTTTTATGTGTATTGACTAACTCCAAATTTGTGAAAGTGATGCAGTGTGAAACAATGAAGGAAATATGGGAGAAATTGCATACCATCTATGAAGGTGGTGACAAATTCAATGAGGAAAAGCTGCAAACTCATAGATCTTAGTTTGAAATATTGAAGATGAAAGAAGATGAAAATATTGCTAAATTTTTGCTCCAAGTTGAAGAAGTTTTCAACTCCATTTGAGGTCTTGGTGAGGAATTGAAAGAAAAGAATGTTGTGAAAAATTACTTAGATCTCTTCCTATAAGGTTTGATTCTAAAGTCTCTATAATTGAAGAAGATAAAGATCTGAATGTTTTGAAGGTGACTAAAGTGCATGGAATTCTAACTACCTTTGAAATGAGATTTGAAAGTGAGGATTCTATTAGAAAAGAGGTGACATCTAGAGTATCTAAGAAGCAAGTTGATCAAGATTCTAATATTGGATCAAATCATAAAGAGGCAAATTTTTTTAGAAAGCTACAAAGAGGTTTCGATAAGTACAACGGAATGTTACCTTTTAAGTGTTCTAATTGTGGTGAAGTAAGACATTTTATGGATAAGTGTCCGCATAAGGATTCTAACAATGTTGAGAAAAAGTATGGAAATAAATCATTTCAGAGAAGGAATAAAGGTTAGAAGAAACATCAAAGTTTCTACACTAATGAGGAAGACTACTCTACTAATTATGAAGGAGATGAAAAATAAGAATTTGTATTCATGGCTTTTGAAACTACTAGAGAAGATGTAAAAATGGATTTTGGGAATAATGAAGATGAAGTGGATCTTGTGGAAGATCTACTACATGTTGGAAAAAAGATTAAGAGACTAAAGAAGAGAATTACAAAAGAAGTGAAGGCTACAGAAAAGGTATCTTTGGATCTAGAGAAAGTAGATAAGATGTAGCACTCTAGTAGTAAATTAAAGGTCCTAGGTTTGAGTTCTAGTTGGTCCATATGAGCTATTCAATCATGGTACCTATACATTAGAATTTGAAGGAAGTGAATGGGAAGATATGGCATAGAAATGTATCCTAGAATTGGCATAGAAATGGCCTGGTAGTGGAATAGAAACCTAGATTTTGATAGAAACCTATATGGCTATGCCATATCTTCCCCTTCACTTCCTCAACACCCTTCACAAACAACCTTGCTTTATTCTTCAACTCAACAATGCCATCTAGACTGATTTTCTTTTTAAATACCTATTTGGAGCCCATAGAATTTCAAACTTCAAGCAAAGGTACTAGATCCCAAGTTTCATTCTTCTCCAATGATGTCATTTCTTCATTCATGGCTTCCAACTAGGAACCTAAATCAGACATATCTAATGCCTCCCTAACAGTCCTAGGCTCATCAGTGTTAGTAATTAAAGCATAGGCACAACTAGAATCTAACATAGAAAAACTAAACCTTTCAGGTGGTTGCTTCACATGCATAGAACTCCTCATAGGTTGAGGTTGAGGTTCTTCTTCATGATCAAAATTTTCAGAGTTACTTGAGCTCTCCTCATTAATAGGACCACTAGGAGTACTTAGTTCCTCCTTTAGAGTAAGTGGAATTTCAACTACCTCCTTGTTCTCTGCTTCTTTCACCTCTGATTATAGATCAATTGCAAAAGGTTTCAACTCATGAAAGATTACACTTTTTTTGTACAACACCTTCTTAGTAACTTCAGATTCCAAAGGCATTGCCGCTCGCACCAGTCTCTCATGGCTAGGTGAAGATACGTTTTTACTGCAGGTCTTGTCTCTGAATTTAGATCTTTTCTCATTCAACACATGTGCATGCCTCATGGCCAAAGAGACTCTATTATTGTCTCCAAGGTTCTGCCCAAAGGCCACACCATGGGTGTTTGTCACAACACGAAGTGGGATATCTATTAATTAAATAACATGTCATAGCTACAACCTCAACCTAGAACTTCTGCTCCAAACTAGCATTGATCAACATACTTCTCACCCTTTCCATCAACATTTTATTCATCCTTTTAGAAACTCCATTTTGTAGTGGAGTGTAAGGAGTAGTTCTATGTCTTTTAATTCCATTATCCATCCTCAAGAATTTAATTTTTATACCAATCTGATTTTGTACCAAGGTTTTAAATTCCTTAAACCAACTAAAAACTTCTATTTTTATTTTTAGAAAATACATAAATGTCCTTCTCAAATAGTCATCTATGAATGAGATAAAATACATAGATTTTGATACAGACGATACATTTACTAAACCAAATACATCAGCATGAATGTAATCCAAAATTCTAGAAAATTTATGAGGACTCAAATAAAAAGAAATGCAGTGTTGCTTTCCATAGATACAATGTTCACAAAATTTGAATTCAAGGTTACAATCATCAAGCCCTTCAACCAGGCTTTTATTTTTCAAGGCTTTTAATCCTTTTTCACCAATGTGACTAAGCCTTAGATGCCACATCATAGTTTTCTATGTTGGGAGCTTCACCTCTAAAGAGTTTCCACCAATAGGTACATCATTCTCCTTCTCTACTTGGTCTAAATTACATGACTTTACAGAAGCACTATTACATTGTACAACATGTGCATCTAGCTTATATAGAGTGCCAATTCATGCACCCTTCTCTAGCACCATAAAACTTCTAGTCATTTTACACATACTGTTCGAAAAAGAAACTTGAACACTAACATCATTCAGCTTACTTACAGACAACAAATTATGACCCAAACTTGGTATGTGCATTACATCATTTATTCCTTTAATTATTCCATCGAGAAATTAAATTTTGAATATTCCACAACCCACAATTTTAAGGTGAGAAACATCTCCTAGATGCACCTTTCCACTAGCATACTTTTTGTATTTAGAGAAACAACCTCTATGAGAGGTCATGTGAAAAGATGCACCTGAGTCAATTAGCCAAACATCATATGATTCCTGAGTCACCAAGGCTGCAATGAAGGCATCTACATTACTTTGAGAATATTTGTTATTAGAATATCTTTTGTTTTTCTTCTTCTTCTCTTCTTTGCAATATTTTTTGATGTGTCCAATCTACCCACAATTTTAGCACTTAACCTTGGACTTCTTTCCAGGAGACTTTGATCTCCCCTCTGACTTGTATTTTGACTTCTTTTCCTTTTTCTTTCCTTTCTCCTATGATCTTCCCCAAAAAACAAGAGCCTCCTTGGCCATCTCAAAAGATTTCCTTCACATTTCTTTTGATAGCAATGAAGCAACCACATCTTCCATATTGAAAGTGGTTTTTGGACTCCCAATAGCCATTACTAAATGATCCCAAGTGTCAAGAAAAGAACATAATAGAAGCATACATTGATCCTCATCAATTTTCATAGTGGTCAACAAACGTCAATTGAGAAATTATCATGTTAATTGTATTTAAGTGATCTACTAGAGATGCCTCTTCCTCCATTTTCAAAGAGTATAACTTTCCTCAAGAATACCTTATTCACTAGTGATTTTCCCTGATAAATATCCTCAGAGCTTCTTCTATAGAATCTTAGTTGTCTTCTCCTCATGGACATTGAAGAGAATAGAATCATCCAAGCAAAGTCTGATCAAACCTTTGGCTTTTCGATCCTTTTCTTCCCAGTTAGTTTGAGATGTTGCTGCTAGTTTATTTCTAGAAACTACTTCCTAGAGATCTCGATCAAAAAGTAAATTCTCCATTTTGAGTTTTCCACAACTCAAAATTGCCACCATTAAATTTGTCAATTTTTGTTCTTCCAAATGTGCTTGCCATATCTAATCTATAACAAGTTTTCAAATTGATTCTCTCTACAAAACTCCCACTCAACAAAATCAGTAAAAAAACCTGACTCACCCACAAGGATAACACAACTAGTGAGGCTCTGATACCACTTGTAAGGAAATCTAAGTGTGAAAACACCTTCCTAATGCTAATTTTATAGGAGCGAGATATAGAAAGTTCATTCAATTTTCACAATTATAGTTCACTTAAGATGCACATTTCATGAAATTAATAGAATAGATAATTAAAACATCACACAATTAAACACCAATTTTATCATGGGAAAACCCTTACGAGAGAAAAATCCACACACCAAGCAATAGTCTCTTTGTATTATAGTAAAAAGGCATTACATACAAGGTCTCAACACTTATGCTTCACAGGTGTTAATTAGACTAGTAATTCTAGCAGCATTTGATTACAGAGGTCTTCAAATATAGTCACTGATCAACCTCTATTATAGTATAGTTCCTTGTTTCAATGCATTCAATACCATGCTCACTGTATTTGCATTCACATTTAGATTAATCTTCGCATTCAAGGAACCCCCTTTGTTTCATGTAATTGATCACTTCATATTCCATCACAGTCAAAATAGATAAGTGAATTTACATACAAGAAGTATCAGGACTTCAAAGAGACTAGAGTTAGTCTCTCGTCAAAGTCTTTATGTCACCTCGACATGAACTTTTTATCCACACTTGTTACTTACCCCTCCGCATTGGGATATTGATGAGACTATAATACGTCTCTCGCCAAAGTTACAATGTCACCATTCCATGTAGCTCTTTCCCAGTTCATAGTTCCCACTCCATTGGCATTTCGAAGAGAGTAATTTCAATCTCCTAGCAAAGTTCCTTTGTTCTACCAATAAGAGCCTTTATCTCCAATGTAACTGTAGACTATATATATGATAACCGTTCACTATTATATACACTCCATCGAGAGTTCGATGGGACTCCTTCCAATGTCCTAGTGACTTGAAATTGTCTCACTGACAGTGAATGAATAGCCAACAAACACCATGAATAGTTATCGTATCTGCCAATGTAACACCAAGCAAACAGTCCAATGTAAAACCCAAACATACTTAGTAAAATTGTCACAATGTTAACCACCAAAGTAAAATTTCAATGTAAATTGGCAACACTTAGCAAAATCACCAATACAACTGTGCATTTACATGATTTAAAGGAGACATAGATAGTATGTTTGAGACACCTATTCTCAACAGTATTGAGCCAAATCTTTATTGAATTTAAGATATTTTTGAAGAAGAAATTGCATTCCTTAAGAATGGAAGAGGGTGGATGAATCACAAACCACCTAGAAGCATTCAATATGTTGGTTACTCAATTGGCATCAGTTGGTTTCAAAATGGATGAGGAGGAAAATATCAAGTTTTTCTTTGTTCTTTGTTTGATTTGTGGTATTCTCTTGTTATGGCTATTTGGAGTGTTATCATTTTGAAGATTCAAGATGTGGTGGGTTATTTGGTTTTTGAATAGATGAGGAGGAAGGTATCCATCACTTCCAAGGAGGCCCTAAATGTTCTTGGAATACCTAAGGAAAAAGGAAAGAAGATTAAGAAATATGATAAATCCAAGTTGAAGGGGAGATCCAAATCCCCTAGAAAGTACAAAGCTATTTGCTAGAATTGTGGTTTAAGCCTAGACATATTTGTAAGGATTATAGAGAAGAAAAGATGAAAAAGAATAAATATGATTATGATTCAGAGTCCAAGAAGGAATATGGTGATATATTCATTGTAACTTTGGTAACTCATGCAAGTCATGATGCATGGTTAATTGATCAAGTGCATCTTTCCATATGACCTTTAATAGAGATTGGTTTTTTAAATATGAAGAATTTAATGGAGGTCAAGTGTACTTGGGTGATGGTTTTTATTTAAATATTTTTGGTTGTGGTAAATTTAGAATCAGGTTTCCTGATGGTAGAATAAAAAAAATTAATGTTGTGTTGCATATCCCTAGATTACCATGAAATTTGTTATCTATGAGAAAAGTAATAGATGTGGATGTGCAAGTAGTATTTTTGATGTAGGATGAAAGATGGTTAGAGGTGTTATGGTGATTACTAGAGGTGTTAGATATGGCACATTATATAAGCTTGATGCTTGCACTATTGACTGCAATAGTATTTTTGTGAAAAGCAAGTCTATGGCTACTCTATTGGAAGAGGTGATGGTTTCACCTTCAGTGGTAATGGCATCTAGGTACCCAAGGGTGCTCTTTCTTCTTAATCAAATTTACCTCTAGAGAAAACTATCTTATGGCACTAGAGACTTGGCCACATTGGAGAAAATGGTCAAAGGACCTTGAAAAATAAAAAAAATTGTTGAAAGGTCATCTAATTGTAATCTTGAGTTTTATTTTTGTAAGGATTGTATTTATGGAAAAAAAAAAAAAAATTGTGTTTAGGTTTTACTCAAGTTCTCAAGGCAAATCTTGTAGGTGCATTGATCTCATTCATTATGATGTTTTGGTCTTGTAGATGTTCATTCAATTGGTATAAATCCACATATTATGTTTCATTTATTGATGATCATAGTAGAAGGACATGAGTGTATTTTCTAAAGATTAAATATGAAGTTTTCTACCAATTTAAAGAATTTAAAGCAATGGTTGAGTTGCAGAATTAAAGAAAAAAAAAAATATTTGAAGATTGATAATGGTAGTGAATTTTCTATAATGATTTTATTGATAGATTTTGTAAAGATTACGATATTCATAGAATGGAGTTACAAAAAGAATGAACACGACACTGATGGAGAAGGCTAGGAGTATGTTGAGAGGTTTTGGTCTAGAAAAAAGGTTTTAGGCTAAAGTTGTTTCCACTTCTTGTTACCTGATTAATAGGTCTCCTACATCAGCTCTTGTTGATAAGATACCTATAGAGGCATGGTTGGTTCACAATCCTTCATTAACACATCTTAGATCTTTTGCTATGAGTCATATGCACATGTTCCAAAGGAGATGTGAATAAAGTTGGAGAACAAAGTTGTGAAATGTATCTTCATTGGATATTGTTATGGTGTGAAAGGATACAAGCTTTGGGATCCTATTGTAAAGAAGTTAATATACATTATTATAAGTGTTAGTTTTAGAGAAACTAAGCCTTCTTCTATTACATTACAACTAGAACAAAGTAAACATGAAGATGTGATTCAATTCCCTTCTACACCCGAGAAAGTTAAATTGAAGCCCATGGATAGATAAGAAGTTGAGGAGAGCTCATCTAGTTTTGAATCTTTGAAGAGGAGGGAAGAACCCTTCAACCCAACTTGTCTATATAGGTTCACAAGGCATAGAGACAACCACCTAACAGGTATTCCAAATTTTGATGATTGAGATGTATTTTTCTTTGAATACTAACAGGGATGAACCTATATCTATGGAATAGGCATTAGGTATGAATGATGTTGAATCCTAGAAGATTTTTATGGATGAAGAAATGACAACCTTGAAAAAGAATGATACATGGAATCTTGTACCATTGCCTCGACAACAAAAACCTATTGGTTTCAAATGGGTGTTCAAAAAAAAAGATTGGCTTAGATGGAGGTATTGAGAATTACAAAGCAAGGTTGGTTGTGAAAGGTTACTCTCAAGTTGAGAGTGTTGATTATGGTGAGATATTTTCTCATGTCATAAAAATTACATCCATTAGATTTTTTCTTTCTATTGTTGTTGCTTATGATTTAGGGGTTGAGAAAATGGATGTGAAAACTACTTTGCTTCATGGTGACTTAGAGGAGGATATTTATATGGCACAGTCAGAGCACTACAAGTTGAAAGGTAAAAAATTTTGGTTTGAAAATTGAAGAAATATTTGTATGGACTAAAATAGATTCCTAGGATGAGGTACCAAAAATTTGATACATATGTGTTGAGTTTGGGGTTTGAGCATTCTAAATTAGATCATTCTATTTATTCTAAAATTGATGGTGATTGTTTCTTATTTATTGCATTATATGATGATGATATATTATTTATTGAAAAAGGGAAAGGTATGATTTCAAAAGTGAAATCTCAATTTTCTACTAAATTTGAAATGAAAGATCTTGGTGCAACTAGACACATTCTTGGGATGGAAATTAGAATGGATAGAGAGAATAGAAAGTGACATGGCTTGGCCAAAGTAAGGGTATCAATTAAATTTTATAGAGATTTAACATGTAGTATTGTAGACCATTGTGTGTTCCTTTTTCAATTGGAAAAAAGTTATCTATTTCAGATTATTCAACATCTCCATCAAAGATGGAAGGCATGAGTAGACTTCCTTACTAGAGTGCAGTTGGAAGTTTGATGTATGTTATGGTTTTTACTAGACCAGACATTTCCCAAGAAGTGGAAGTTCTTTCTAGATATATGTTTAATCTTGGTAGAGTTCATTGGGATACAATTATAAGATTCTTTAGATATGTGTGCGGTACCTTAGAGTATTCCTTGTGTTATCATAGTAATTTTATTGAATATGATATTTCACTTGATATTCATGGCTATGTGGATTCAAAATAGGTGGGTGATGTTGATAACAAATGATCCACC